>JALIZH010009301.1:0-118903 GCA_030522465.1 Rhipicephalus appendiculatus
AGGGGACATAACGAATGTTGTTTTTAACTGCAGCTCAGTAATTATGACATAAATGGAAAGGAATTGATTAGATGAAAAAAACAACTTACTGCCGGTAGGGACCGAACATATACAACCTACGGATAACGCGAAGCTTGTAGGATAACGTCGGTGTAGGTTGAAGGATAACGCGATATTTGTGACGCCCCGATGACGTCATAGGGAGATCATCTGGACGTCACGAATGTTGGCGGTCTGTGACGTCATCGCGTGATGATTGCTTTTCTGCATCACTCGTGTTGTGACACCACCGACTTCAACAACTCCGACGCCGCCGACACTGCCGACGCTCAATTTTCGCGTTGGGTGAGTCATCGCAACAAGACGGCGAGACGGGCTAGTTGGTGAACATTCATGTTTAAAGCAAAAGCTTTTTAAGCGCACGTAAAGCGAGGAGAGAATCGAGCTAAGAACTTGACAGGACAGCGTTTTATGTGCGCTTAAAACCTTTTTGCTTTAAACGTGATGGGTGAGTCATATAAGGCTTTCGCCATAACAGTGACCCCTCTTGAACAGGAATTGGTCGAGACACGAAGGTGAAACTTGTGTTCGTAGAAGCAGCTGCACTTTTTGCACGTCGCTATGAGATAGAAGAGTACAAATATGAGCAATGTGTAAGATGACTGATTTGTATAATGTGCTTTGCGATGTCGGCCCACGTTGAAGAACACCAGATGGTCGAAATTTCCGGAGCCCTCCACTACGGCGTCTCTCATAATCATATCCTTGTTTTGGGAAGTAAAACACCAGATATTACAGCGAAAGCTGTTATGAGATCACAACAAGGGTAGTTTCTGCGCCGTAGTTGTCCGCCGCCGCCGCCGCCGCCGGTGTCCGAAACCAATATCGCACGAAACAAGAAAAAAACTAAATAAATAAAAAAAACACCTTTGACCTAATGGGAATCAAACCCGGGTCCTCTGCGTGGCAGCCCAGCACTCTACCACTGAGCTACGCCACTGCTTGAAACTGCGGTGCAAACTGACCCTATGCAGGCTTCACGTCGGGTAAGGAATCGCGTTAACGTGTGTTGTTAAACGTTTGAGAACAGCAAAGTAAGAACCAGGCGTCACACAATGCGAATTGCGTAACGAGTGGGTCGTTCAATGCTCCAACCCATTACAAAAGCCTCAGGCATAAATCTTCATCGTCTTCAGCCACAGCATCAACAAAGTGCACATGATGCGTTACAAGAGTGTAGCGGGTACCGCGCTCTTATAGAGAATGACGAATCATGGCATAGTATACGCTTCCCCACTACACAAAAATTATGATGATTTAAGGTGTAGTGAGTACCATGCAAGTGTGCTTGTGGTAGCTGTCCCAAGAGTGTTCAAAAAATTACACCATCTCCCGCTAAAGGGAACCATGTGTAGATGTGAAGCAGCGGGCGCTAACGCTTACACTGGCAGTGGCGTTGACGCTGGCGCTATCGCAGCGTTGCGCAGGAGAGAAAACTGAGGAGGCGCAAAGCACGCAGTGATGGAGCGGTGTTTCCTACTGGAACATGCCAATCGCTGCTAATGGGCAATGAGAGACAGAAGACTCCGACTGGACACAGAGACCCGCAGTGCGCTTTTAGTTAACGCGCACGCTGCGAATTTTTATTGTTCAACAACGCACAGGAGAAATCTCCCACCGGCACCACCTTGGAGGTCAAGATCCATTGCCATATATACGGGATGCACAGTGAACGGTTGTGCAGCGCGAGCAGTCGGTTTTTCCAACCAAGAAACTCGCTAGCAGACGCTGCCTGCGTCGGCGTCACGAGGCGAGAGAGGGGGGGGACGTAGGAGAGGAGAGATAGAGGGGGGGGGGGACGCGCATGCGCAGTGGGGTGTGGAAGCTGTGGGCAGGGATGCCTAGAGGAGAGAGGGGGGAGCGTAGGAGGGGTGAGAGAGGGGGGGACGCGCATGCGCATTGGGAGCCCAGGCAGGGATGCCCAGAGGAGAGAGAGGGGGGAGCATAGGAGGGGAGAGAGGAGGGGAGGCGCATGCGCAGTGAGGGTGTGGTTGCCGCGGGGAGGGATGCCTAGAGGAGAGAGAGGGGGAGAGGTGGTTTTTTTTATTTTTATTTTTTTAAAGGGTCTGCGCATGCGCAGTAAGGGAGGCCACGCCGCACACCACCACCGGATTAAGCTTCGCCATAAGATGCTTCACATCTAAAAAGGCTCTAGAAAGGCCGCTCTCCCAGCTTTCGCTGTGGCTGTGCTGCGCGTTCCGGGCAGGCCTGGCGGTTATTATTATTATTATTATTATTATTATTATTATTATTATTATTATTATTATTATTATTATTATTATTATTATTATTATTGTTTGCCTCGAAGCTTTTTATCACTATTTACCGCATCACTAGGTCGAATTTCCTTTCCCTAAACGAATCTGAAAGGGCTAGCTCGGGGACCACACTTCTGAGCGTGAGCCTTGCCGAAATTTGTGATACCACAATGAATCTATTTGCTTTTCTTCTGGAATATCACTGTCTTTAGTATATAAGTGTTGCGTAGCAGCCCTAACTCCTCCGAGATACCATTTTAAAATTCAAGTCGAATGAAGATTAGACACAAAGTGTTAACGAACCTAACCATTGTACCCGTGTGATTTCTGAAGGGTGTGGACAATGTCATTTGCAATATGCCTCTTCGCAGAGTACCTACTGTAGCACTTCCTCGGTCACCTATGACGGACCCAGTGTTGCTCTGCCTGTGTTATTCTATGCATCGTTTAATGAAGTTCATAGACTGGTGAACTTTATCGTGGACGCTAACCATTCGTTCTCAACATCAGCTCATCGTACCTTTAGATACAGCTTACGCTCTCTCATTGTAGAGTACTCCGATTCATCCCCAGCTTTTAGAGGCGAAGCTCCTTAGGGCCTAGCCTTGTCATCGTCCGCGTGCGTAATGGGGAGATTCGTGGATGTGAGACACAAAAAATATATTTAACAATAGGCTAATATCAATCATAATAGTGACAGAACAATATGAAACACCTAGAAGCACAGACCCTTTATACTAATGGCCACTTAACATATACATTATGGACCTTAGGACCTAGCTTTGTCGTCGAAGCTCACTATCCGCTGTCATGGTGGTTAGAAAACCATTGCTATAGTCGAAACATGTGTGTATGTGAATAAAAAAAAAGGTTTGCAATAGAAGAACAACAATTATAATTGTGACAAAATAATATAAAACACCTACAAGCAGGAACCCTTTATACTAGTCGGCGACTTCAACGTAGACATTATGGGACCTTAGGACCAAGCTTTGTCGACGACTCTTTATGCCACGTTATGTCACTCAATTTACATTATATGGGGCAACACTCGGGTAACATATGTCAGACAAAAGGGTTTAACAACACACTAATATCAATCATAATTGTGACAGAACAATACAAAACACCTACAAGCACAAACCCTTTATACTAGTCGGCGACTTCAACGTAGACACTATGGACCTTAGGACTTAGCTTCGCTCACTCGTCATCATTCACATCGTGGAGATGCGTGAATTTTCTGACAGAACCGGGCATTACAGCATACCTCGTCGATATGGCTGCCTACAACTACCCACAATATATCTTTCCCATTTAGATGCGTAAGCATTTATATGCCTACTAAACGAGAAAAACTGTGTGCCGGAGCCGAATGTCCTAACCACGGGGCAAAACACGTGCGCTTGTCCTAATGAGAATATACCTTAAACCATTTGAATGCGTTGTCCAGAGACGGCTTACCTGTGTTCTCTCCCAGTGGAGCATATATATTAACTCAACATCCTTACAGCCTCTTTTGAATAATAGGGTGCGTTTCAATACATACTGTACGCAGCTAAATATACAGTTAAGCGGACAGCGGCCACATTAGGTCTTATTCCAATCCCGACGAAAAAGGTAATACAGACAGCTCGGTGAAGAATCGAAGCTGAAAACGAAGCATGCTACTTTGCTAAGATAATAATGCACCTTACACAAGCTAAAATGCACGCAGCCACTACCCTGAAAAAATTCGGCAGATCCCATGTACTTTGGGAATCGATGTTAATGCGAAGCATGCGGAAAGAAGATTACTGTGTTGTAATTTTTTTATTGAGTGAAACGTTCCGGAATGACGCTAAAGATATGTACAAATGTACGCGCAATGTTTTATATAACCAGTTGGTTTACAGTTGCGTAACGATGCCAACAGCAACATGGGTTTTACCAACAACAGAAGCGGTAAGCTGATGTGTAGCGCTTGTGCTTGCGAGGATGGTAGCCCTGGCTAGTGCTACGTAGACCAACCTCATTGGATGGCCCTTAAGTATACAACTGACGTTAACCCGACGTGACGCCTTTATCCTAGGAATACATACGTAATGTTTATAAATATGGATAGCCAGCACTGCAACCACAATTGACGTTTCACGAACATAGGGGCCTGTTTGAAAAGCAGCTCCGAGACCTGGCGTGGCTCTGTGCTAGAATACCTTGATTGCCACGCAGAATGCTGGGGTTCGATTCCTGCTCGGACCCTGCCATTTATTGTTGCATTAGTCGGCAAAACGCTGCCGACGTGAGCTTTTTTCTTAACGCTCTCGCCTTAAAATTAGCAATCTGTTCTCGCCGTTCCTGGGTAGATATAAACTGTCAATCGCCTGTGGCAAATACGCGCCCGTGGTATACGGGTATGTACCACACGTGTCCGGCGGAAAGGGTTTGACTACGTACGCGACGGGATTGTCACATTATTCATGTCATGACCAGCGAGTCATATTCGTCAAACATCTTACCCTCCCATACTTACCTTTAGGCTTAAGCCCTTGATAGATCCAAGCATAATTTACGAGGTTACTGCCACTGATGGAAGTGCGTTCCTTTCGAGTGGTGATTCTCAGCTTTGAAAATGCCCTTCGAAGTTTGAGAATGCCCTTTTAAAATTAGAAGTTTATCGGATAAATTCCGATTTGCCAAAAATTTTGCCCGACGAGTGTTTATGGGATTTTTTCGGATTTATCCGAAAACACGTAGCTCTAGTTACAACCACAAAACCACGGCGTGCTCATCTTTGACCTGGGAAAGACAATCGTACTCGTTGGCTTCCGCTCGAACCTTAAAGGGACACTAAAGAGCAAAACGATTTTTCGCGTATTAGTAAAGCATAATTTCAGAATCCCCAAAACACCCCTCTTACCGCGACACGACGCTTGGTAAGCGAGAAAACGCGCGAAAAGATAATGCGGGTGGAGACGCCACCGTGAGATTCCCGCACCAAACACCGTGACGTCATAGATTTTGAAGTCGTCCACTGGGTCCTACGTAGCTTCTAATCGACGAAATTGAAGTACATTGTCATCTGTGGGTGCCATAGACCTAGCATACGAAGTTTCAGAAAATCTCATCGAGCCAATGTCGCGAAAATACAAAAAAAAAAAACATTTTCGAAGTTTTGGACGTCACGCGCGGAGATGTCGGCGCGAAATTTAAAAATGAAACTTCAACCTTGATTTTCTCCGCTAATAATGAACCTAGTAGTTTGCAAAAAATTTCAGCTAAGGTTGCCATTTGAGAGGCCCTTCACATATACCATATATGGGTCATTTCTGAAGAAGTTGGGTCGCCGGGATACGCCCAACATATCTATAATGATCTCCAACTCTAAAATCACTGAAACCTGCACGCCGACTCTGAGTTTTGTTTCACGGTTATGTATCAACACATGGTAACCGTAAGGGGTGTATCGCGAAAAACACGCTTAAAACTAGTCATGCATGGTTTCCTCACTATCGGGCGAAGAGAGTCATGAGTGGGCCGCGGGCCGCTATCGAGAGGTCGGCGGACCGCGTGTTTGACACCCCTGCGCTATTGGATAAAGTACGTATGTAAATTTTCTGGGAGGGACAGCCATGCCTGTGGGCGGAAGCTGGCGCTTTTTAGGGGCGAAGCTCCTAAGGGTGTGGGTCTGTCCCTCCTCTGTAGTTGTCGTAGTAGTAGTAGTAGTAGTAGTAGTAGTAGTAGTAGTAGTAGTAGTAGTAGTAGTAGTAGCTAGGTATGTAGGTAGGTAGATAGCCACGTATAGTGGAATGTACCCACTCCACGTGATAAAGATGACGATGACGCAGTGTAGTGGAATGTACCCACTACACGTGATAACGATGAAGTATAAGCGCGTTCCAGTATAGTGGAATGTACCCACTACACGTGATAACGATGAAGTATAAGCGCGTTCCAGTATAGTGGAATGTACCCACTACACGTGATAACGATGAAGTATAAGCGCGTTCCAGTATAGTGGAAGGTACCCACTACACGTGATGACGATGACGCTGATGACCATGAAGTATAAGCGCGTTCCAGACCACACATTCTCTTTCTGCCATGGATGAAAACGATCGAGCTTCGCCCACTCATCATCATTCACTTCGTGGATATGGCGTGATTTTTTTTCTTTTTTTTATATTGTAACCGACTGCAGTGACGTCGAAAGTTCGGTGTCACTCGTTAACACAGCGGTCGGTAGCCAAGACGAGCCAGCTATAGCCACACTAGCCAATTAACTCGCGCGTGCGTAGGACTCGGCGACGTCTGCGGGCGTCACAAAAGAAAGCGTTCGATGGTTTCCCCGCGCGACGATATTCACTTTTGCGAGAGGACCACATTGTAAGGTCATCGCGATGCGCAAAGCGAAAAAAAAAAAAAGCTTTTGTAAACCTGACAACTGAAAGCTCGCCGCAGGCGACACAATGGGAAAGCGTCCGAGACACGAGCGGTGGCGCGCTGCGAGCGCGTCCGCGAAGTTTCTTGGGCGGAGCCGCTTCACGAGGACTCCAGGTGTTAGGGTTCGCATAGCGGATCGCCCGAGTATCGGTATCGGCTCGAGACCGGGCCGACGCCCTCGCCGTACTCCGCGTCCTTGCCAGCGTGCGCGTTTCCTTCCGACGCATCGCCAATCGGTAACCGATACTGCGAGAGCGAACGACTTCCAGAATCCCGGAGCTTAGATATAGGGCTGGTTTCTTAGTCTAAAGCGAAATTCGTGGAATAGTTTCACAGTGTCCAGCAAGTGGGCTGACTGTTTCTTCGTGATGAACGAAAGACGGAGAATGGATCGATGGACCTGTCCCTTTTGTCTTGTTTTACGGAACTATACGAAACCAACAAAATATGAACGTCAAGGAAAACATGAAAAAAAAGGAGGGGGGGGGGGGGGGGTATTTGCACCTTTTTAAATTATGTGTACTAAATTATTAGAGAAAGGAGATGAGGGTGGACGACAAAAAATTCGAGCCATTTCCACGCCATGAAAGCCGTCGGACCAGCGATGCTGTCGGCTCTATCGTCAGGCATTAATTTTGCTCTTCAGTCTCGACAAAGTACTCACGAAGGATTATCTTTGTTGTTTCTTTGTTCTTCAGATTAAGTCATGTGGGCCTCACCCCACGATATGCTTATTCACGGCCACGCTGGCCACATCCATATGGCATATCCATATGTGGTCTATCGGATATGGATGCCAGCGTGACTTATGGATATGCCAGCGAGGCCACGCTGGCATATTCATAGCCACTGAATAAGCATATGCAGTGGCCGGGTGGCCCATTCCACCCGCCCACTCACCCAAAACACGCATTTACCACTATCACGCCTGCTCTGGAACGCAAGCAGCGCTGAAGGCGCATGCTACTACGCATGGCATGCGGTGAACACCCGCGCTAGTAGCGTTCCACTTCATTTCTAAAAGACAGGGCGTGCAAACACGGACACAAGAAGGAAGTCAGGACACCACAAACGCCATCTCGTGTCCACATTTGCGCGCCGTGTTTTAGAATGAATTACGTACCAAACAAGCTAAGCTCTGTTATTCTAGCGTTCCACCGCGGCCACAGCTCTCGCAGCCCCCCTTCAGTCACACTTAATGTTCGCGGTCGATCACGTGACCATCTTCCTGTTCCCGTCTCACTAGGCTCCTTCTTTCCCCCTGGTCACGCGGCATGTTATACCGAGAAAATTAAGGCAGCTTCGCACGAGGGGTGCCAAGCCTGAAGGAAGTGCGGAGCTGGGCAGCTTTCTTTGTTTCTCTTCGGTTTTCTTTTTCTTCCCTCCTCTCGTTCTTTCTTTTTCTCCTGTTACGTTTTCTTTCTGTCTTTTTTTCTCTCTCTAATTATCTTTATTTCTTCCTCTCCCTTTATCTAGTTCTTTCTCTTTCTTGCTTCTACTTTTCTTGCTATTTTTTCCCTTCCCCTCTTCCTATTTCGCGCTTGCTTCCTTTTTTTCTTCTATATTTAGGGGCGAAGCTCCTTAGGGCGTAGACTAGTCCGGCGTCCTGCGTCGTTGTCGTCGTCGTCATCGTAGTAGCCACCCCTGTGCGATGACGATGACGCTGCCATCACGGCACAGCACTGTGCCGCATAGTGGACACATGGAATGTACCTACTATGCGTGATAGCGATGACGATGATAACGATGACGATCGCGATGCCATACAACGCATGGCATCGCGATATGGTCTCACATGCGTATCGTTTGACCGCATGCAACCAACCACCATCCGAGGAACCTGCATCGATCTCGTCTTTGCAAACTTTCTACTACGACCCATCCAGGAACCGCTCTCCCTCCATTTCACCGACCATAAAGCCGTTATAATGAAGGGGGGAACGGAAGCCACGGCTTATGTAAACGGTAACCACGACCAACGAAGAAACGAAAACAAAACGGAAAATCACGGTTCACGAATAAAATATAAATTTCTTGTATATATACACACAGTGTTTGTCACGTCTTTAAAGATGTACTGGGCGAATTTCACGGAAGATTCACGGTTTACCGATGAACCTCCGGAGCTTCGCCCACTCATCATCCTTCACTCCGTGGATATGCTGTGATTTTTTTTATACGTGGTTCTTCCTACGTTACGCCAAGCGCACTAGTTGTTTTCTTTTTTTTCTGATGATGGTCAGTGATCCCCATCAAGGCGCTCGAAGAACAAGAGGAAGAAGACTTCTCGGCACGAGCGCGCGCTCAATATGCTACACATGGAGCGCTACGCCAAGTGACGACGACAGCACACGACAGCGCACAACAGCCCAGCCCCCCTCCACCGGTGGATATGCCCAGCCAACAACCATCGCTTTACGCGTATACAATGTTATTCAACATGTTCGATGAAAGCCTCGACCAAGCCTCGACATGAAAGCCTCGACCAAGAACAGCTTTGCTGTCAAAACGAAGAAAGAAAGAAAGAAAGAAGGATAATAATAATAATATCTGGGGTTTAACGTCCCAAAACCACGATATGATTATGAGAGACGCCGTAGTGGAGGGCTCCGGAAATTTCGACCATCTGGTGTTCTTTAACGTGCACTGACATCGCACAGTACACGGGCCTCTACCATTTCGCCTCCATCGAAATGCGACCGCCGCGGCCGGGATCGAACCCGCGACCTTCGGGTCAGCAGCCGAGCACCGTAGCCACTGTTCCACCGAGGCGGACAAAGAAAGAAGGAAAGAAAGAAAGAAAGAAAGAAAGAAGGAAAGAAAGAAAGAAGGAAAAAAAGAAAGAAAGAAAAGAAAGAAAGAAAGAAAGAAAGAAAGAAAGAAAGAAAGAAAGAAAGAAAGAAAGAAAGAAAGAAAGAAAGAAAGAAAGAAAGAAAGAAAGAAAGAAAGAAAGAAAGAAAGAAAGACGGCAAGAAAAGAAGGAAGGGAGGAAAGAAGGATTGAAGGAAAGACAGACAGAAGGAAAGGAAAGAAGGAATACAGAAAAAAAAAGTGGTTCGACAGGCACGCACACGTAGCATTGCTCTCCTCCCCCATTTTTCCAATAGGGCAAGAACTCCTGATAGTTTTTTTTCATATGTAGTATTTTTTAAAAAAAAAGATCTTAGTTTTGTGTATTTCATTAAACAGACACCCGTGCAACGAAGGGTGCCAATTTCAAAGACGTGTACGAATTAATGCATTGGTAAAATTAGAGGGGGAAGCGTAGAGATTCCAAGAGTCATTCGTTATGCGCACGCCCGCGATGGTAGCACTATCCGGGGCTCTCTGAACACACCGTTCATTCGCGGCGTTGGCCGCTAAAACTTCGGCCAAAGCTGAGCGCGCTGGGCCCTCGTTGCGACACGCATACGCAGTGGGGAGCCAATCTGGCTGAGTGCCTCTTGCCGCCTACAAGCGTTACAGGAGACGGAATTAATCACTCGGGACGCGAAGGACGGCAGGTTATCGTTTTATAGCGCTTAAGAAAGATGTTGACACCGAGCCAGCGAACAATTATCTCTTTCTTTTTTTCTTTTTTTTTTTTTTGCGCCAGAGGGAAGCTAGCTTTCTGAGCTGCCCGTAGAGCCCGTGTTAATTTAATAGATTTTACCTTTAACAAGATACTAAGTTGTCAATGCACCCTTTGAAGGCGAGAACTTCATTGCAGACCAGAACGGATCACAATGAAGGGATGAGACAAGCACAGCGATAGCACTTGATCGCATCCTTTTGCTGTCCGTCCTGGTTTGCGCTGATAGTTTTCGGCTGAAAAGTTACGCACCAACGGCGCATAATCTAAAGTTTTCGTCGAAGTTTAATACACCCTGTCGTGTGGCCTGCAGGAAGTTTTGCGAGCTAATACCTGGACGCTTCACACGACACCGTGCGCATAGAAACATACTCCGACAGGCCGTCAGACCTCTCTTAGGCGACAGCTATCATCCCTGCCACCGCCCCCCGCCCAATGAATCACAGTCGGATAGCCGAAAAGACGCGGAGGCTTTGCAAGCGGCGGCGGATGTCGCGTGGTCATCGCTGGCATATATAGAGTTTCCTATAAATACACTAGAGGGAACTCTGGCGCTAGTGTCGATGGGAGCTGCAACACACGGCGCTTCAGCCAGCATGGGAATCATGGGTAGTACACAAATTTGCCTAGTCTTGCCTAGTCTTCGTTCTTTTGGCTGCGTGTGGCCTGAATTCCGCTTTGCCGCAATACGAAATTCTGCAAAGGGTTTAGCAGATACGCCTCACCACCTTTGACCTTTTTAGGCTCACGAATTCAAATACGCTCACGAAGTTCACAACGGTACATTCTTTTATCTGAAACAGAACGAAAACGCAACAATAAACAAAGCCACGAGCGCGTTCGAAGCCGGAAGCACGAAGACTAGGCAAATCCGTGTACTACCCATAATTCCCATGGTGGCTGAACGATCGCAGCGCCAGAGTCCCCTCTAGTTAATTTTAGGAAAAGCTGCAGTTATTGCAGCTTTTACCCTGCTATCCTCATCATAAATGATACTTTTTTTTCCTTCTTCTTGTTCATCCTGTTAAAATTGTATCGATTATGGTGAAAATAAACCAAATCTCAAATCTCAAACTCTATGATCGCTGGCACCACTGCGCACCCATAAAGATCCGATAGAGAATGTGCCGCAATGTGCTTCATCGTCCACAAATTACTGCCACGACGAAAACCTACAAGTCCTCGCTGTGTTGAGATATCTCGTGACCATGACGCGGCACTCTCCTCAACGGAATGAACAACTCCGTCAGCTCAACGCGCACTGCAAGTTCTGTATTCCTCGGAGCCTGTCCTAGCGAGCCTTTTTTTTAACATCTCGGATTCTAGCCTATACTTTTAGACAACCGCAGAGGAACCGATCTCAAATATTTCTCGGTTGTGACTGCCTGTGTGTGCGCGTATTACTTGTTCTCTCTTTCCTTCTTGCTTTCTCTATTCTTTTCCTCCTCTTTACCCCTCCCCCCGTGTAGGGGTAGCAAACCGGGTACAACCTGGTTAACCTCCCTGCCTTTCCATTTGCCTTTATCTCATCTTTATACTCCTTTTTCCCATTCCCCAGCGTAGGGTAGCCTACCGGAAATGTGCCTGCTTAACCTCCCTGCCTTCTCTATTGTTGTTCTTCCTTCCTTAACTCTCTCTCTCTCTTGTTCTTGTTGAAACGGAAAGTGCGGTTTTTTTAGACGCTCGATAATCCGGTTGTAATTAAATGTTTTTTTAACTTAACAAATCAGCACGTATCGATATAGGCCGTCGTGCGAGCTGCCTGAGGTTTTGCAATACATTGACGTTTAGCAGGCTACGACATGCGAGCGTGGGTGCACGAACGAACATTTTTTTCCCCTTATATTTTATTTACAGTACTCATTGCAGTCACGCTTGGCTAACGATGTTAGCGGAGTAATAATGCCGAACGCGAAAAGTAAATGAGCAACCTATAATGACAAACAGCTGTGAATTCGCTGCGTTCCCTGAGCGTTTTGTATTCTATTTACGCAAGCAAGGGTGCTTTAACAAATGGACAGAAACATAGATTGAGTAAAAATCAAGCAGAAAACTTGCTCGCCCCACCCGAACTCTTTTTATTGAGATGAAAAAAAAAGCAGAGTTGTTATCCTGGTTTACGGTTCGCCTCGGTGGTATACAATGGTTACGGTTCTCGGCTGCTTCACCGAAGGTATCGGGTTCGATGCCGGCTGCGGCGGTCACAATTCACTGCAGCCAATATGCTATAGAGGCCCGTATACTGTGCAATGTCAGTGCACGTTAAAGAACACAAGATGGTCGAAATTTCTGGACCCCCCCCCCCCCCTTCCGGCGGCATGCCTCAAAATATTATCGTGGGTCTGGCAGGTAAACTCATTGTGATATTATCTTGGTTTAGATGCTAAGCGCTTTTTGTTTTATTAAACGGGCGTTTATTATAAAATTTCAAGAATACTTGTAGTCTGTGCAACGTACATTGTGAATTCTTTGTTCAAACTATAAATGAACGCAGAAACGAATAACCCTCGCGCCATCTTCCGGCGTGTCGCTATAGGGTGGTACTGTTAACCGAGGAAGACGTCGGGCTCTTACTTCCCTTAATCAAAGAGACACGCAAAGGAACTGTACTTCTTTTCTCGCTTACTGCGCAGGTACTACGCGGTGATCCACCCTGTCCGCTCCCGCTACCTGTGCACCTTCAGCCAAGCGCGTCGGGTGATCATCTTCATCTGGGTTGCCGCCTTCCTCACGGCTCTGCCCATCATCTTCGTGCAGGTGCAGATACAGCCTTACGTTATGGTGCAAAACTTGGCAGTAATAGAATCCATCATGAAACAAGCGCATATACACGAACACACAGAAAGGACACAGGACGGAGCGTTATTTTGGGGGTTTAACACGTGCTTGCCTGCTGTACGCAATAGTTTATCATAGCGGTCTTTCGTTGACTCACGCTATTCGTGATAATAAGGGTAGTTTGTGGCGACGTGCATTCATGCGATGCATATATAAGAACAATCTTTCCGTAATAAAACTTTTCAGTTGCTAGTAAGCGCTCCGTCCTGTGTCCTTTCTAAGTCTTCGTGCATATGCGCTTGTTTCATCGTGCACCTTTACCAACATGCCCAACTGGCAGTCATCCTCAAAGTAATAGAATTGCAGTAATGAAATTCCATTAATAATTTACTTTTTTGCTGTTATGAGTAATGCATTCTCAATTGCTTTTGACCAAAATAAAGGATGTCCGCATTATTTGCGGCACGATAAAATCTATCGAAAGTGGGAAAGAAAGTAACAATGACAAGTTAATCTGTCTACCAAACCTCACGCGTGGCAAGTTGAACAGAGATCACTGAGATTTCAATGTATATTTGCTGTAAATAACGTGTACAGGAGTTTTGCATGAATTATGTACTTTTGTGAAAGTAATTTCATACTTTTTGAAAAGTAATTCAATTACTTTTCATTGAGTAATAATACTGTAACGTCATCACTTTCGCCCAGCTCCTAATTTGTAACGTAAGGTAACTACATTTAAGGTACTTTTCGAGTATGCCGCATTAGTGATGTAATTTAATTACCTTGAACAGAGGAGCTGTTTCAGCTCGGAGAAACTCCGTTAGTCGCGAACGAAAGTTATCATCATCAGCCGGCACGCGCTCTCTTCGTCTTCCTCTTCATCTTTAGCCTCGCTCCCAGAACACGTGCGCCGATTCACCCGGACTGGGATGCAACAACCGTTCAAAAATCGAATGATCTGCGGCATGATATTATCACCCGCGGCTTCGCAATTTAGTCAAACACGCTGTGACACCATTCTCCTTGCGCATGAAGCTAACGCTGATCGGAAAGATTATCCGAGAAAATAAAAACATATTCGTGACGGACAGTCCTTGCCCAGCAGCCAACCCTGAGGCGTATATACCCTATACACATGGCTTGACAGGAAATGAGTGACTGGCCCCTCGAGTTATTATGTTCATTTTAAACAGGGAAGTTGTCCTAAGTCGAGCCTGCAACGTCTGCATGTCTCTCCGGTGTCACACAGGGGCAGGTTCCCCGCCTCACCACTAGGGGGGGCTCATGATGTTGATGCTCTTTACTGTTTCAAGCAAGGTCGGGTTGGCCTTAGAACGCCTAGTTATAAAGCGAGATTCAGTAACGAAGAAGAACAATGTACATGCTGTGGGGGGAACTAAGGAAACGATGGAACATGCACTGATTGAATGTGGCGATATCCACCCAGGTATACGTGTGGGCACGAGTCTACATGAAGCCTTGGGTTTTAAGGACAACAATGGAAAGCTGAACACGTCCGCGATAGAAATAAGTAAGAGACGGTTAGAGTATTGGTGGCAGAAAAGTAGAGATAAAGGACAAAAATAAATAATGGGGAAAAATAAGGTCATTCTGCCTTTAAGAGGTAGAGAGATGGAACCGTGAATTTATATTTTTCTGAAGTATAATGACATAGATTTAATCAATGTAGATAAGGCATTAGGCCAACATAAAAAGAAAGTTTTCTTTCCCATTTTCTTTTTTTTCGAGCCTGGTGGCAGACATGTCACCGCCCCGTTATAAAGGAGACGCTCATAGCATCCATCCATCCTAATTGATAATGATGATGATGATGCTAAATGATCGTTAAGAATAGAAACTTTAGTGAGTTGGTAGGCGTTCATCCTTGGTTGAAGTAGTGCACAGGGGACGAGGACGAATAGGCGCACAAGAGCGCCTGTTCTGTGCTCCTCTTTCTTCGTCCTCGTCCCGTGTGCGCTGCTTCAACGCAGGATGAACTAAATCATGGTGATTATGATGCTCGAAATGATAATGCACATCGTGGTGCCAAGTGATGATAATGACCAGCGTTATCTCGCTAGCCAGTCGCATACACTCGCGGGCTTTCACGGCATGTAACTTCAAATTTCTTTTCGCACGCCCAGGTTCACGTGGAGATGGGCGTCCACCGTCGCGCCTACTGGTGCATGCGCGACGAAGCCAGTCCCGGAGCGTGGCGCTCCTTCGAGATCTACATGCTCATCCTGGTGCTGTGCATACCCACCCTGGTCATGGGCTACGCTTACACGAAGATCTGCGCCCAGCTATGGATGGTCGTTCGGGAGCGGGCCAGCCTCACCACGGGCACCTCGTGAGTGAATCCGTGAGGCAACACTGCTTCGCGTCGCATTGAGCTGCGGCCCAATGCAGAATAGCGATCCAAATAAGACAGTAGTGTTGCTGGAGCGAGTTATAAGCAAGGAGGAGGGAAGTGGATTGAAGGGTCAAAAGAAAGAAAGAAGACATGAGAAAGTTCTATTGGCATGGTACATGCATGCCTGTCCATTACACGCCTACGATCGATCACCTAGCCTGGTCGAGTTTATAAACAGTAGCGATGCCCACGTAGCTTTGCTGGCCTTGCGGACCTTTTCCTCTAAACGGACCTCTAAAAGGACCTTTTGGAGGACCTTTTCCTCTAAAACGTTCTGTTTTCTAGTTGGCTCGGCTATGTGCGAATAACTGATCTGCTAAGAACAGTATGCGTTCCATCATCTCGTCACATTTTCAGCAGCCACATGAAGAGGTGTGACTAAGAGAGAGAGAGAGAAAGGCAAAGGAAAGGCAGGGAGGTTAACCAGGTTGTACCCGGTTTGCTACCCTACGCGGGGGGGAGGGGGGAAGGGGGAGAAAAAGAAGAGAGAAAGAAAAAAAGGAAAGAGAGAACAAGTCATACGCGCGCACACATATTAAAGACAGCTTGCTGTCTATAGACCTTTTCACAGGAGAGAAGAAACATCACCTTTCTGGACTGTGGCACTGCAGTACTGACTAACGTCACTGCCTCGGCAGTGCGTTTTTGGGAGGCCCCGCCTACTCACCACAGTCCAGTGGGGATTATGGCGTCGCTCGGGGAACCTTTTGTGAAAAGGTCTATAGGGCGGCCACTTTCGACTGGATTACTTGTTTTTCGTCATGCGCGCTGCACTGCATGCAGCAAGCGCTTCTTTTTCGAAGCATGCGCCCAAGCGACGTTTTCCGTGCTCCATTCCCAGGATTTGCAGACATTCGTACGTGGCGCCATCTCTCGGCGGCAGCAACCGCATCCTACCATAACTGAATGGGAAATAGGCGAAAAAAATCACATCTTTTGAATTAAGCTAGTTATCAAAAACGACTCCGGGATCTATACGGCAGAGACCTACTGGAACACTGTGGCGAAATTTCAGTATCGCACTAGAAAACCTGTGGCTTCCCTAGACAATTGAACACCCCCATTGAAAATACATGGGACCCATTGTTAAATATTAAACACTCTGGGAAGCCACGCGGTTTGTAGTGCGACACTGTAATTTTGACAGAATGTTTAATTAAGTATCTGCTTTGTAGAACCGGGAGTCGTTTTTGATAACTAGCTTTTTTCATGAGATATGATTTTTTTCGCCTACTTCCCATTCAGTAACGGCAGGCCGCCGCTGTCACCGACAAGAGAGGGCGCTACATGCAAATGTCCCCAAATCCTGGTCATGGCCC
Source organism: Rhipicephalus appendiculatus (assembly GCA_030522465.1). NCBI lineage: Eukaryota > Metazoa > Arthropoda > Arachnida > Ixodida > Ixodidae > Rhipicephalus > Rhipicephalus appendiculatus. The sequence continues at coordinate 16,825 of JALIZH010009301.1, forward strand.
ACAGTTTAGCACCGCATACAACGAAAGTGTGAAGTGTCAAGGGAAAGGCAGGAAGGCTGACTATAGGCTTATCCAAGTTGACTGTCCTGTACAGCGAAACAGGAAGTGGGGAGTTACAGATGAGAAGGGTGGAAGTTGCGTAGTCTACCACTGTATGTGTTGGTGTAATTAGCTTCGTTTGAATTAGCTGTAATCAGATTACTTAATATTAGGTTTTCAACAAACCAGTTCTTCGAAGCTACCATTGGAATCTTCTGTTCCCAGCGCCTATGCAATGTCCGTTTGAGTGGTGTTATGCACAATGTGGGGAAGTTTATACTGCAACTGCTTCACTTTTTTTTAAAAGAGTAGTTAGAAGTCTCCAGAAGTCCTTTGTTGCACGTGCTCCTTTATTCATCCGCGCTTTAACGTGATGCCTTACACGCGATGTCTTATACAGCTGAAATTTCATTCACATGCGGGTAGGAGTACATCGATAGTTTTCTCCACTAAATCCCCAGGGTGGCTACCGAGATGACCGAGAAGAAGCCCAAAAAGAAGACCACATTCGCGCCCAACGGGGACCCGGCCGGCCTCAAGCCTTCACGAGCAGACGAAGACACCGTTCGTCAGGTTGTTGATAGTGCTGTGGGCTGTTCTGACCTCGTGTCGTGTCATTCCCTTAGTTTCATGTCGACAGGGTAGTAAACAGTCCTAGCTGTGCATTCAACTACTAACACCTTTTTCTTCAAGAGAAAGAAAAAAATCAACAAAAAGCAACTCCTCTGGGTGTTTATCTGCTCTGTCTATGCATAATTTAAAAACAGGTATTCGAAATTTGTCATATCTTAGATTAACTAATTTGATTGAAATGCGCGCAACCAAGGGCATTCGAAATATACCAATATCAAACTAAATAAGGTTATTTACATTCAACTACAATGTAGCACTTTTTCTTTATTGTCTTGTTCATCATAATGAACGGAACTAACAGCGAAAACGAGGTGATCAAGATCAGGAGCATGCGTTGGCTCAATTTACATAAAAACGTGTATACAGTGCGGCTATGTACTTCGTGGCCATTGGATATGTAGTAAACCGACCGCAGGTCACGTAGTATTCGTTCAAATTACGTGAAACTTCTACAATGGTTACACACTTTTTATCCGTGCCACGTGACCATAGTAGCCCATTCGCTTATGAAACGAACTGGTCACTAGCCATTTGGAATATCCGCTGCACTCTGTATGCATAGGTCAGGTTAAAGTAGAATCACTTCCCCTCTTGGTTGGTCGGTTTTATTGATTGATTACCTGATTGAACGGTCGATTGACTCTGGTTTCTTCTCCGATACCACCGCAGGTGATCAAGATGCTGATTCTAGTCGTGTGCCTGTTCGTTCTCTGCTGGGCGCCCATCCTGATCCTGAACGTGCTCACGGCGTTCGGCGGCGTCGCGACGCTCAACTACTCTTACCTGAAGCCCCTGCGCACCTGCTTCCACCTGCTGTCGTACCTGAACAGCTGCGTCAACCCGCTCGTCTACGGCTTCATGTCGCGCTCCTTCCGCGGCTCCTTCCGCGAAGCCCTGATCGGCTGCATGCACCCGGGTACGGCGACCCCGTGGCGTGGGGCCACGATGCGCCTCAGCCGGACGCGCACCACGAGCGTCAGCATGGGGCGTTCGGCCACCTACGTCACGTGACCCTGTCGGCCAAAGCCGGGCGCGGGCGTCGATGACGAGCCTGTCTGCTGCGTCCCGTGGAAAGGCAAACAGCACACCGGCGTGGACACCTGAAGACTCGAAAACTGACGGAGACCTAAACTGGACAGGCACCACCGACCGATGACCAACCAAACTGATGAAAGGCCTGATGGATTAAGGCATAAACGTGCGAGAGTGACGCTAGGCTCCAAAACGAAAAGGCCAACATGTTGCTCTGTTGTACGGACACTGCAAAGGCGGTTGTGCGAACGGTACTTCGGCACGTGGTGGACGCTTGAAAGCAAAATTGACGCTTCGGTGTACAGTGGACGCTTGAGAACGCTGGGGCAGCTTGAAAGCGAGAGTGAACGCTGGAATCCTGTCTGAACGCTTGCGAACGCAGTGGACGCTTGAAAAAAGCGAAGCGGACGCACTCGACCTTTGAAACGATCAGCGCGGTGCTTTAGGGAACGTGGAAGATTTAAGAAAAAAATATGAATGGGAAACCTGTATGGCTAATGCTGACAACCTAAATTAAGAATAGGAGACTTGAGAGCGGGGTAGACATATATGGTTCCAGTAGCAACTTTAACTTACATAAAGAATCTGTGAAGAGTTGCAAAAATGGCGGAAGGTGACCTTGCTCGCTACCTTCGAAGCTTGACGACAGCCTGTACACACTCGCTGGCGTACTGAACGCCGGATGTCTACGATGTGTGCCAACCAATCTGACAGGTCGCCCGAAGGACGAAGGACTCTCGAAGGACGCTCGAGGACCGCGTAAAAGAAGAGGGCGAAAGTGTGACACAAAGCGTACAAACAAGGGAAGGCAGGACCACAAACAATAGATTTTATTAAACACAGGTGATCCACAAGCGAATGTTTCAGAGGTCGCCTAGTCAGAGTGGTGTGTTGGCTTTTAGAACAGTGGTGAGAACCTGGCCCGGACAATACGGAACATTACGACGGTCGAAACCGAGGAGGACTCCAGTGGAAAGGGTCATCAGGTTCTTGAAGATGGTGTACAGCTAAGATTGGCATTGACCGGATGAGACATACACTGAGGTGCACGTGTATACCTCCTGGCATCTGCGGCCACAGGTCATCGGCAACTCTGGAGCACATGTGGCTGTACTGTAACTGTGAGCGGTGTGATTCAGTGTTAAATGCTAGTGAATCACTGATACCAGTGCCAAAATGACTGAGTGTGTGTGTGTTATGCTTTTTTTTTTCGCCAGTGACTGAACGAATTCAAGTTGCAGAGCCCACCGTGCGCGGTTTGGTGATATGGAAGGACATGTGACTGTAGATTGCGCGGCACTCGTTCCAAACCTCGTTTTAAACGCTGTTTCGGCGTTACGCGTGCGTAAACGGCACTACTGTAGCTGGTTGTCAGCAGTAATATTCAGCGGTAATTGCTATATTTATGGGGGGAAGTTGTAGCCCGAATAGTTCTAACAGAGAGTTACTTGTTTACAGCTCACTATCTCTAAATTTTCTACATTCCATAACCTTTGAGGCACAGTCTTCTGCCAATTAGAACCAAAAATGAAAAGCTCCTATCCAGGAACAAGCGCCAATTTTTGTCGAAGAAAAAAAAAGTCACCTCCGTTTTCAGATGCCGGGTTTTCATGAACCCTTTATTGGAACACCAATGATTCCAAACATTTCAAACAAAAATGAGTGACGTCGAAGGAAAAAAAAGCACGTGAACAGATACCAGGTTTTCCGTTTGGTTTGGGGACAGTCGGTGGATAAAAAAGTATAGCATGTATATTATCACAGTTCATAGGAGCATATGACGTTAAAACGAGATGAAAAAATATGTCACGCACATAGCGCAGGATAGAGAAGGTACGCGGGAAAATGTTTTAAAACGTGGTCAGTAAGGACAGTACTCTTTGTTACATATCTGCATTGTTCAACTCTGCTCATTTAGCGAAGGAACAACGACGATAGCCTAAAAATGAAAAGTGAGATCACAAGCGTCCATGCTGTTCATAGACATTCTTTAGAATTTATTTAGAAGAGTGTACAGTCAAAACTCGTTTGTACCGAACGCGGCAAAGATCTTGTGCATATCCCATTTATCTTGCAAGCTGATATAAACTTATGAAATTTCTTTACCGAAGATACAAGTCTAACTTTAAGCCTTTGTCGTTCTGTAAAAAAAAGTATTAACTGTTATTAATACATTACTGTTATTATTATCATGTGTCCACTGAGCGTTTCGAAACGAATGAGCACGCATCGCGACGCCTGATTAGGAAGTAGCGTTAACTTTAGATTAATTTTTTTCAACGAAATGTTGCCAACGTCACTTCCTGGGGCTGGGGAAAGAGAAGCATCCAATAGCCAATGCAAAAGCGAAGGCTTTCATTCTCGTTTTTTTTTTCTCGTGGTGCGCGTGAGCAGCGGTGCCTAAATTCGTAAAAACAAAGAACACAAATTCACAAAGTCCAATTAGCTTTACACGCAGACTTAGACCTACTGTGGTGTGGATAAAACATTACGAAGATGTACCCGCAATATTTCGTGACATATTTTAGCTGCATCTTCGAAGTGCTCAGAATTTGTTTGAAGTAAGGCATAATTTGCGACAATAACAAGCACAAAAAGGGAAAAAAAAAGAAGGCAGACATGTTACCTAGAAAGGCACCTTTGGTTGGCTACCGTGCATTTTTTAAATAATATTTTCGATTTATAATTTTACAATTTATAATTTTATAATTTTATAATATCATAAGTTTACACTTTTTTAAATAAAATCGGGGTGAAAGATACCCGGCTTTGTCACCACACAGCAATTTACCACATGGACGATCTGAATTTTTTTTTTTTGATATAATGAATTTTGCTGTGCAACGTTTCCATAATGTACAGTCAGATTCAAAAGATTAAACACCTCGAGATACAAGATAAAATAAAAAGCTCAATATTCCCACTGCTTCGCTGCAGCGTTCAATTTAAATTTCGGGCCTGTTCTGAAAACACGCTAACATGTACTGTGCAGTTCGTCCAAATAGCATCATAAATCTGGGAAATTCGAAGTATTTCTCAGAGCCTAGCAGTCTCTAAACTTCTGACGTCGACTGTACGTGCAAAGACGCGCTTTTGCGAGGAAAAGAAACTGTTTTCTTAAATACATTACATTTTACTTTTTTTTTGTTGCGGCATATTAGTGGGGAGAGTTTTATTCTGACCACAAACTTCTTTGCGTTAACGTTATACCGGGATACCGTAGCCGTAAACGTGAGAGGACGGATAGGTGGTGCCATCTGGCGGGGCCGAGACAAACCAGGAAAGCATAGAATTTTATTGCAGAAACCCAGTGCATTCTACTTCACTGGTGGTTTAAATTCGCGGCAGCGGCCTAATATCGACAGAGTCGACTTTTAAAACTTTTTTTCCCTCATGGAGACTAGGCGAAAACGAACAAAAGTGTCTATAAATGTGGTTGCACGAAGCGTCGCAAGATGTCGGTACTATCGACCGATAACCCGGTATTCTGTTAACCTCTCTGCGTACACCGGAATACCGGACAAGCTAAAAAAATACCCCCCACCTCCCCGAAGGGTGGGAATCGTGAGGAAATGCGAATGCATTTCTTGCGCCGACACCGACTTCTAATCTCTCACATAGATACCGTTGGTCAATCGGACACCCATTTCTTCCTTGCGCAAGATGATCAATGACACGTTTCACAATACTGACACAAGGTTGGCAGCACGGTTCACCCGAGCTCGTTGGTTCCAAGCAGCAAGAAGGAATTTCCGGCGTAAAGCACTGACAAGTACAAAAGGAGCAGAACACACAACAGCGGTGTGTCTTTTTCTTTCCGTCGTTGTTGCGAGGCAAGTTTTCTTTGTTTCCCTATATTGTTTCCCGCACGTGGGTGACTACTGCGGTGGTGATATCGTGTTTTGCTCGTCCGTAGTCTTAAGGGGGCCTACCAGCGACCACGGAAGATCTTATTAGGCAGCAAGAAGCGGCAAGCGGCGTGATGAATGAGCGGAAGCGACACGGCAAACGGAATTATCGTGCCCGGAAATCATGATCCTCTTTTTTCGCAACCATCCTTTCTTCCGGTTCGAGTTCCTGCGAAACTCAAACCCCGCGTCGTTCCACCGCTTCCGCGTCGGGCGAGACAAGCCGTGCCATTAATTCCAAATCCGAAACCACCCATGCGCTGTCTGCACCTAACATTGCAATTACCTTCACGAAGTGAAACATTCGGCCGCGATTTGGCGGTTAGTGCGGCGGAAGTCCGTAAGCGTGAGGTCGTGGGCTCCTTCGATCACTTAGCAGACTTTCAATACGTCACTTTAAGCTTTCCTCTCCCGCTCGAAACACTTTTCACTCGCGTCACGTGACTTCCGGGTCATACGTCACTACCGCTATAAGCACCTTTGGGTCCGTCGCGATGGCTTTCGGGCAACCACTTGTTTTTAAATTTCTGGCTTTCGGGCACACAGTTGTGGTTTTAAATTTCACTTCCGACTCCCAGCTACCCTCTTCCGGTCCTGCGGTCACTCCCGGTTTCCGCTTCCTGTGTTAACAACTTCTGGTTGACCACTCAGGTCCGGTTTGCTCATTTCAGGCCCATGATGCGATTCCGATGCGGTACACGGCATTCCTCAATCTCCGAGTCTTGTCCTCAGAAAGCTTGTCCCAAAGCGTTCTCATCGTTTCATGTTCTCAATTTTGTCTTAGTTTCTTTGTTTTTGCCTCATTTTGACATAGTTCGTTCCGCTCACCACCTTTTTATAAGCACAGGGTAGCCAGCAGGCACAAGCACTGGTTTTTATAAATGACAGTTAGTAGGATCGCCCGATGAACGATACCAATCTAGAAGTGTTGTACGACCGGTACGCGTAAAATTGCTTGGTTTTATTGCTGGCTTTTTTTTATTTCAATCTCTTCAGCGATCAGCAAGCTTTTGAAGAAAATCATCCGAACTCTTCTCGCTTGCTGCAAGTTCACACATTATTGCGTTCAGCTTTACATATTAATAAAAAAAAAGGGATAATTTACAACCACCCGTTTTGTAGCGCGAAGCCACAAAAAATCCATACGGACTTCTCAGAATTAAAGCTTCTTAGTCACCGAAAAATTCGTCCCGGTCCGGGGATCGAACCCAGGACCAACGCCTTTCCCGAGCGGTCGCTGTACCGATTGAGCTAACCAGGAAGCAAGCGATTGGCAGCGCAAGGGCGCGTTACTCGACAACTCGAAACGCATGAACATAGTATACAGCACATTGCTTCTGCAGTTTAGCGGGAGGTTTAAGAGTGGGAATTTTAGACCCATCCCCCCCTTTTCTTTCTCAATTTTGCATGCATATATAAATGTATATACACGCACGAACATAAACGAGGATAAATTGAACCCCCCCCCCCCCCTTCCCCCCCCGCCTTTACCGAGAGAAGTTTCTGGTTACGCCCATAGTATTAGTAAAGTCTACTTCTTTCAAATATCTGGTCGAATCGCGTTCATTACGAAGTGTGATGAAAAAGAAACCGGAATGAAATAAACAGCAGCATTGGAAGTGGAAGCGACATGAGCAGTGCTTTCTTTCTTTCTTTTCTAATCGTTGTTTCTCTTCTGAAAAAATATGAACACAACTATCACTTCGAGGAAGAGCGGTAGCCAGCACAACCTATTGGCGCCATCTCATTCATATTGCACTTCACAGTAAGAAAACAGTAACAGTATACAAGACGACAAACTCAGCCACGGAGTGATCGCGAAGCTCTTACGTTGTGGTGCGCAACTTGTGGCGATACCTCTTTCGTTAAAGGCACGAACGTGCGCGGCCTATTCGTCAGTGTTAGCAACAATAAGACTCGGGCACGATCGCGTAGCCGTAATAAAATTGGCGCGCAAAAGGGAACTGTTTACACGTCGCGGCCACAAAACGCGTGTTGGCTAATTAGAGGAGTGCGCGCAGTAGAGAATGCCGCGTTTTTTCCTGTCTACAACCCGCAGGCAGCTCGCGCCATCAGTAGTAATAGAAGCATAGGCGTGCGCACGAGGGGGGGCAGGGGGGGGGGGGCCGCCCCCCCCCCCCGGTCACTGAAGAGGGGGGGGCGCAATGTCAGACCCATACATTAACATAACTGGGAGGGGGGGGGCGCCACGACACGGGGGGGGGGGGGGGCGCAAAGTCAGCCCCATACATTGAAATAATAGGGAGGGGGGGGGGGGGGGCTCTGCGACGAACCTTCGCCCCCCCCCACCCCCCCTGAAGAGGAACCCTGCGCTCGCCTATGAATATAAGCCTCCCCCCCCCCCCCCCGTCAAAAAAAAAAAACACTGCGTAGCACATTTACTCGGTTCGCTCAGAGGACTGTGCTTAAAATTTGTGACGTGTGCTTCGCAGAGTAACTCAATTAGCTGACGCAACTCATCCTGAAACTAGCGATACCCGTGTTTACATCTAAGCGACAGCGAGTGAAAGTTCAGAAATATGGTTTGCTGCTTTTCGTCCGTTCCGTGTCCCCTTAGGCCTATCTTCGCCATCAGTCCAGTTCTTCGCAAAACCGCTCGTTACAGACAAGTGAACTTTAACGTCTTATCTCTCTGTAAACGTACGTTTGTGAGCTTACGCGCGTTAACTAATAGGCCGCTGTAACGCCTCTTAAGAGCTTGGCAATTAGTGCGTTGTACTGCGCACCGCGAGCAATCTGAGAGTAGCGGCGTCTGCGAATGCACGTTGGAGGTCACGAGAACCCATATTGTACCGGGCGGGAACTGCGTTGTTGTGCGTCAGAGTGAAGACCTCACTAACACGACCATGCGCTTCAATTTCACTCAGTAGGTCGATTTAGATATATTATGAAAATGAAAGAAAAAATATGGAGGTTTCTGCGGGCAGTGATTTACTTACGTTTGAGAAAAAGATACGATGTCTTAATAATGGCGTAGCAACATGGAGAATAATCCTGAAAGCCACTGTATTGCTTGTTTTGTCTTTTTAACTCTGTGAACGCGATGACTAAGGATATCACCACTGACAACGCCGCAAATGTCTCTCACAATTATTGCATGTAACAAGTTGCAGATGCGCGTTAGGCCCTTGTTTCCCTCAGAAGTGCACCTAGCTGAACAACACGTTCTAACGCGATAACGTTAAAGAGCTTGTTTAGCAGGAATTCCGGCGTCGGCGTCGGTGTCGGCGTCGTTGGCTGTGAGCGAAAAACCCTCACCTGGTCCGTAGCCGAAAAATCGAGAACGATGCAAATAAAATAAATAATAAAAAAAGCTTCGGTTCGAGTGAGAATCAAACCCAGGCCGTCTGCGTGGCAAGCAGGCGTTCTACCATTGAGACACGCTATTGGTTGAAGTTGCTCTGGAGAAAAAAGAAAAAAAAAACACTATATGAATGTCATGTAGTGGAAGGAGTCTCCTTAACGCATGTAATATTGCGTGGCAGAAGCGTAGAATCGCGCCAGGCGCCAAAACGTGTGAATTGCGCAGCGAATGGGTGTTTAGAAGGCCCACCCATTACAAAGCGCTCAGACGTATTTAACCATGATCAGCTGCAAAAGCATCAACATAATGAGCAGCTGCGTAGGTTGGCGTGTTGCCTTACGGACGCGTAGCGGGTCCTTTGCTGATTCGCAAATGGAAGAGTTTTGGCGTAGTGGGCACTTACCAACTGTATTTGCAGGAGGCAGTCTAGGATAGTTTGAAACGGCCAATGTTACCCGCACAGTCGTTCGTTTCCTTACGGCACAGTCGAGGCATGCACTGAGAACCGAAGTCAGGCTAGCGATTGAGTAGGCTATGCCCACGGGGCCTGATTACACTATCGCCTTCTATTCTTGAAGGCGAAGCTCAAGCGTCCTCAGCTTTTTTTTTTCTTTTTGACAATTGCCTTAGATCTGCTGAGATTAAAGAACAAAAAAAAAAAGAAAAAAGAATCGAACCAATAATAAACCTTAGGCAGTATGCGGCAGTGGACATGGCGCTAGAAATTTCGATTTCTAAAAGTGTGCAAGGATACCATTTTTTTGAAGACCGGCTCATAAAATTTACCGTGGTATACGTCACGCGTTCCACGCTTGTTCCATTTTATAAGATTAGATTCGCTGCTGTAACACGGAGATTCTCGATAGCAGGAAAAAGTCTAAAGACGTTCGTGCAGAAATTACAGAGCTAAAGACGAGGCGTGGTAGAGTCCGAGGTGCCACCGCTCACCGAACTCCTGCTTGCGCAGATGCCCCTGCGGGGCTCTATACGTTCAATGACAGTGTTACGTAGTAACATAATATACAGAAGGAGGAACCAAAGCTCTATGCTGCAAGGAGACCTCCTGTACCAATAAAAAAAAGAAGAAAAAGAAGTAGATTGGCCAAGCTTACTAACAGGTAAAAAAAAAAAACAAGCTTGAAACAAGTAATAATGCAAGACAGCAAGTTAACCGCCTGCAAGAGTGAACGGCAACAAATACACGAGGTACGGTGGATTTAGGCCGGAAATTACGGTAGTACGGTTACACGCTAGAGCAAAGTGATATGGATACGCACTCCTGTAAACAGCGGCGGTGGCGGTGAGCGCGATAACAGCGACCGCTGAATGCGTTTCCAGCAGTCAATATGACAGAGTAGTCCTGTACATTAACTAATACGACATCGACCGCATACAGCACTGTGGATGTCGAATGCCGCCGCTGGTGCGGAAAATGTGAGCGGAAGCGACGCCATTGTGATGTAACCAAGTGCGTTTGGCATTTTCGAGGAATATGCTTCGGCGTATTTCACGCGTTTCCTTTTCTATTTATTCACGCGGTCCTTTAATATGTGATAGTATATTTTTATGATTATGACGATTATGATGTTGACCATGGTGTTGGCCTAATCTGTGTCGTGAAGTCAAAGCACTGGCGTTTTCGCAACATAGGATGAAAGAGGAGAAAAAAAAAAAACACGCAACTCACCCATAGCCCAGTGGCTCAGGCGTAAAGCCCCCCAACTGCGCAGCATCGTAAATAACAATTGTTGGAGTTTTATGTCCGAAAACCACGATATGATTTTGAGAGGCGCCGTAGTGGAGGGCTCCGAAAATTGCGACAACCTGCGGTTCCTTACCGTGCACCTAAATCTGAGCACAACGGCCTCTATCATTTTGTCTCCATCGAAATGCGGTCGCCGCGGTGAGGATTCGATCCCGGGACCTTCGGGTCAGCAGTCCAGCACCATAACCAGTAGACCACCGCGGTGGCTTGCGCAAGATCGGCGATGCATGGGTTCGGCAGGAAGTGGCCGCAATGGCCGGGAATAGTTTAAAGTTTCTCAAATAAACTCTTCACGCTGACCACCAAAAAAGTGCGAGAGAGCACAGCCTTCGCTCTTCGATATAAATAAAAAAAAAACATTCTGAAAATTCATAAGCCTGTACACATATTGTGATCCCACAGGCGTAACTAACGCACATTAACCTCTTCACAGAATTACGGAATAAGATGGGTCGCTGTTCTGAAGGCTTCGCTCATTTCATCTTCAGTAACCTAGTATACAAAATAATGTTTCTGCTACTGCAACTCTTTAAAAATTTTATCGGTGTTGTAAATAACCGTGCTCCTTATCACATAATCCCACTGGCTTTTCAACTTTCGTTCACAACCGGCCTACCTATCAACTCCCACCCTTCAGGCGTAGTTTGTAAGGGAGTAATCGATAGCGCCTGCCCTGCGCGCCACCCGCTCGATTTCACAATTACTCCTCCTCGTCTTCGCCCCTTCTCTTGTCCTGTGTGAAATTTTCGCGCTTCGTGAACTAATTTCCTCCGAGCCACTTTTGAATATTTCGTCCAATGATCGTCAATGTGTAAGCACGTGCACTGCGAAGCACTTTCCGTTCACTCGCATTTCGCTCCAAATTTGGTCTTTGCTCAAGTACGAGGGGCCAAACCGGGACTGGCATGGTTAACCTCGTTAATGTCGCTGGCGTATTTTGTTTTCTATCGCTTTTCCCAGTACCACTTTATTTCCCCCTTCAGTTTGGTCCGGGAGAGAGTGACAAACGTAAAAGCCGTTAAGTGGAGCAATTACTTTTCCCCTAAGTTGACAACGTTGACAAGTGCCGTGTCGAAATGTCGCGTTGAGCCCGAGACGGGGCTTTCTTTTTCCCAGCACAGTTGAACATGTTCCCATCTTCCCATAGGCGTGCGCAGGGTTCCCCTTCAGGGGGGGGGGGGGGCAGGGGGGGGGGGGGGGCGAAGGTTCATCGCGCCCCCCCCCTCCCTATTAAGTCAATGTATGGGGCAGACTTTGCGCCCCCCCTCTCTTAGGTGACTAGGGGGGGCGGCCCTCCTCGTGCGCACGCCTATGCATCTTCCCCCGAAACCTCTGTCCCTGTTGGGCAAGAGGGATAAGCTGAAAGGGGAGCAAGGCCCAAGAGCTGTCGGCCGAAACTGGCCACGCGCGAAAAGCTTCGCTTCTTTGTATCATCCCGCAACGGGCACGAATAGACGTAGACGAAGCTCGAGTAAAGTCTAGTAACGGTAACGTGACTGACAAAGCAAAACAAAGTGACCGAAAGAAGCTCACTGTCGCGTCGCAAAAGCTACGTGAGACCTCTCGTTACCAGACGCATTTCCGCGAAACTGTACCCACAATCCGTCTCTTCATCACCCAATCCTCTAGCGTGGAGTAGCCAACCGGAAAATTAACCCGGAAAGCCACTCTACCTGTGATCTCTCTCCTTTTCTCTCGCTCTGTCTACTGTGACGTCATATCACAGTGATATGACGTCACACTCGCTGATTCGCACATTGGCGCGCAATGGGCCGGCTATGGGAACGGCAGTAGCCGACCGTTCGAGCGAGACCGATAGGAAGTCCGTGAGATATAGGCTACACACTCTATAGGAAAAGGAGTATGCGCGACTCCTTTTGTTGAGTCCTGACTCGCCTCGTAAATGACTCTCTTTACACGTTAAGCTCTTTTTACAGCGAAAGCGGTTATGAGATCACAACAAAGGGTCGTTCCTGCGCCGTAGTTGTCCGCCGCCGCCGCCGCCGGTGTCCGTAACCAATATTGCACGAAATAAGAAAAAAAGCTAAATAAATAAAAAAAACACCTGTGACAGAATGGGAATCGAACCCGGGTCCTCTGCGTGGCAGCCCAGCACTCTACCACTGAGCTACGCCGCTGCTTGAAACTGCGCTGCAAACTGACCCTATACGCAGGCTTCATGTCGGTTAAGGAATCGCGTTAACGTGTGTTGTAAAGCGTTTTAGAACAGTAAAGTTAAAACCAGGCGTCACACAATGCGAATTGCGAAATGCTCCAACCCATTACAAAAGCCTCAGGCAAACTTCTTCATCGTCGTCAGCCACAGCATCAACATAGTGCACATAATGCGTTACAAGAGTGTAGCGGGTACCGCGCTTTTCTGAAGAATGACGAATAATGGCATAGTGGACGCTTCCCCACTACACAAAAATTATGATGATTTATGGCGTAGTGGGTACCATGCAAGTGCGCTTGTAGTAGTTGCCCCAAGAGTGTTTAAAAAAGGCTCTCAAAAGGCCGCTTTCCCAGCTTTCGCTGTGGCTGTGCTGCGCGTTGCGCGCAGGCCTGGCGGTTTTTTCGGTGACACGACTCTCCGAAGGGAGTATTAATGATCTCATAAGAGAGTTAACGGGCCTCTTTAAAGAGAGTCATTTGCGAGGCAAGTCAGGAACTGACAAAGAGTCAAATGACTCCTTATTTCTTTAGTGCATGGGTAATTTGCGAGCCCTGTGTATTATCGATAGAAAGACCCTCAACTAGGGAAGCCCACATAAGGCCTCGAAATGTACGGCTAGCCAACGCACTTAAGGCCTTTAGTGTCTGATCAAGCGTCGTCGCTATGACGTGCAGTCAATATCGGAAGTTTACAGGCCACGTGACTGATTGACAGGCCCACTCGTTTAGGCGTGAAAGTCCCAAAGCAACAACACGGCTGTGATAGACGCCGTAGTTCTGGGCTCTGGTTTAATTTTAGAAAAACTGTTGGTCTTTGAAGTGCGTCCTCAAAGAGTGTTTCTGCACTACGGTACCATTGAAATGCAACGTAATAAAATCGAACCCGCAACCTAGTTCTCAACAGTAGAACCGTCACGGCTACTGTGTCAAAAAGACGGGTTGGATTCGAGAACTCATTTCATTTGAGAGCAGTGTGTGATCCTAGTCTGTAAAAATGTACAGCGCCATGTCGTTTGCGATGGTCTTTGAAAAGCAAACTATCAGGTTGCTTTCCGAGACTGCGGAGATATTTATATTGTCGGTCCACGATCTTCTTTTGCCACTGACTGCACACATTCAATTTCGTGTGAGTAAGAGGGGAAGTAAAAGTTACGTGGTGATGAAATGCCCGCTTGTCTATAGGTTATCTATTGAAAATGTCCACAAGACTTTTGTACATAATATGCTGTTCGGTACCTGGGCATTCGCCAAAAAAACGCACGCTTCGAACTATATCCACTCTCTTGTTGTGTCTGTACATGTATCAACGCTTGAGAAACTTATACGATACTTTTCCTTTTCATTTTTTTTTCTTTTTTCATGTACCATCAAGTGATAAAGAAATAAACGAAATGTGGCGCCGAAAAATGTACAACAATCGTTCGCCGTGCTCGTTAGATTTAGAGAATGTGTTTGTCGGTTTGAAAAAAAAAGAAAAGAAAAAAGCAGCTCGGATTATGTACAGTATAGTATATGGCGCTTGGTCGACCGCTCACTGTTGTGCTGATCTCTGTGGCACCTATGCGGGCGTATTGACACGGAGGTACCTGTGCGATGTTTTCGAGCATTTGTTGTACACGACTCAAGGAGGTCGCAATAAATGGTGTATTTAAGTGTTCAAGGCTATAGTCGTGTTGTAAACCGGTGTGCCCGTTTTCTAACGGCGAAGCTGTTTAAGCCATCGGTAACTTGCGCTCCGTCGTGCAAAAACTCGACAGGTGGGTATGCGCTACAGGGGTCGGGACCTCGTCAAGCTCTTGAGCTTTTAGTCCTGTACTCCTCCTAATCAAAAGGAAATAAAATGATTGATTGATTGATTGATTGATTGATTGATTGATTGATTGATTGATTGATTGATTGATTGATTGATTGATTGATTGATTGAATTCGGGCAAGCCCCGCTACCGAGTACAGCAGGTGCGAGCGTCAAACGAAGACTCTGCTCGGCCAAATGGAGCGCGTGAAATACGCCAGTAAAGCTAGAGAGAGAGAAAGACGGAAGTAAAGAGAAAGGGAAAACAGAGAGAGAAATGAAGAGAAAGAGAGAGAGATAGAGCAAGAGAAAAGTAGAGAGAAATAAAGGGAATAAAGGCATCAAAAAATAGAAAGACAGGAAACACGTGGAAAGAGAGAGAAAGAAACAGACTCGAGAAAGAGATAGAAAAACAGAGCAAGACAGAAAGAGATATAAAGAGAAAGAGAGCAAAGGAGAAAAAAGCAGAGAGGGAAAGAGAAAGAAGGGAAAGAAAGATAAATAAAGATAGAAAGAGTCAGAAAGGGAAAGAAATAATTAGGAGAAAAAACAAACCGAAAGAAAGAAACAAATAAAAAGATATGCAAGACGCAGAGAGAAAGAGAAGAAGGGAGAAAGAGAAAAATAAAGAAAAAAAATCACGCCATATCCACGAAGTGAATGATGATGAGTGGGCGAAGCTCGATCGTTTTCATCCATGGCAGAAAGAGAATGTGTGGTCTGGAACGCGCTTATATTTCATGGTCATCAGCGTCATCGTCATCGTTATCATGTGCAGTGGGTACATTCCACTATACTGGAACGCGCTTATACTTCATCGTTATCGCGTGTAGTGGGTACATTCCACTATACTGCGTCATCGTCATCTTTATCACGTGGAGTGGGTACATTCCACTATACGTGGCTATGTACCTGCCTACCTACCTACAACTACAACTACAACAACTACAGAGGAGGGACAGACCCACACACCCTTAGGAGCTTCGCCCCTAAAAACAAGGAAGGCCCCACAACTCCGCTCTTCCTTCAGGCTTGGCACCCCTAGTGCGAAGTTGCTTTGATCTTTTGTCCCAGAGTAGACGGATTCCTACTAACGTGTTCACGCACGAAATACCCAGGCTACTGCGTTTCCCGTTGTTTCGCGTTTGCGTGTGGGTGAGCGATAAAGAGATCAGCGCTCGTGTCGTCTCGTCTCGTCTCATCTTTTGTCCGTGTCGTTTTGCGCTGTCGAACCACGAACGTAATCGAGCTTCCCCAACTTTGAATCCTCGTTCGAAAAAAAAAAAAGCGAAGCAAGGAAAGGCGGGAGGTGGGGCCCGCGGTAAATCCGCATATTGCTTTGTTTCATTAAAGTTTATTCTCTCTCTCTCTTTCAAGGTTAGTTTAAATTCGAGTACATGGAGGAGACGTTATTGCAGATGAACATTATATAGGAAAGAGTACGGCGAACGCACACTTTCGCTTGAAGTGACCAATTTTCCATCGAAATATGTATTTGCTTTAAATAGACAAGCATAACAGTGCCAAATATTGGAAAAAAAAAACTAATATGTGGCCTGCATTCGAAAAGCGACTCTTTGCTCTACTCTATCAGCCGCAAACACCAAAATCAACAAGTGAGGATGGGTAACAAACAAAATTACTCCCCCTCCCTAGTGTTTTGCCAGTGTCACTTTCGAGAACGTCAAAAAAAAAAAAATCTGGACATGATGTGGTGGTGCCCAGCAGTAGATCGTCAAGAAGAGGAAGGTAAATAATACTGAGCAGTGGGAGGCTGTGCTTTGCAGCTCTGTCCCTGACCTGCAGTCCAGGCTTATCACGAGAGCAGATGACGACGCCCGGGCCCAGGGGCGTCATCCGCAAAGCCACCCACCCAAAGCCACCCACCAAAAGAGCTCGTTTTAGGGGCGAAGCTCCTTAGGGCATAGGCTAGTCCCGCGCCGTCCGTCGTAGCCACCGTACAGTGGAATGTACCCACTACACGTGATAACGATGACGATGACGCTGATGACCATGAAGAATAAGCGCGTTCCAGACCACACATTCTCTTTCTGCCATGGATGAAAACGATCGTGAACGCGCTCTCGCTCTCGAAAGGCAAAACGGCAACGCCGACAACAAACGTTCCCCTGAGCTTAACGTCATATATGACGAAAACAAAATTAGGGGAACCCCCTCCTTGTGGTCCGTAGAGCTCTTGAACAAAATCATCATCTACCCCATATGTAAACAATAAAACATTGTGTATATACTTTATCAATATGTAAATAATGAAACATTGTGTATATACTGTATGTATAATCACACCACACCCCCCGCGTTTGTGTGTCAGGTCTTTGTATGATGATCGAGTGGGCAAAATTTACGGAGGATTGACGGTTTACCAGATTACCTCCGGAGCTTCGCCCACTCATCATCATTCACTTCGTGGATATGGCGTGATTTTTTTTAAAAATGAACTTCTTACTAACTGGAGCGAATGTCTTCACCGTTACCGGCAAAGATGAAGCCATCTTTCGCCGCCCATAAATCTCGGAAACATGCCCTTTTCGTGTGGTTGCTTACTTAGAGATCAGATGGTTTTTCTCCGTTAATGAAACTGCTATGTTAATTATGAAATAAAAGATCACGATGTTCCTTGACGAGATAACATATCGAGATGACCACTAACGACTTGATCTTCAGTAAAACTTGCCAATACTTTAAGGCTTCTAAAGGCAGCCGGTAACAGGAAAACACCCGTTTAGCAGTATCTGCCCGGAAAAATTCGCCATAAGTATTGAATTAGTAGGGCGCGGGTCAGCCTACTAAGCACACACCACGTAAGCCCCAGTGTTCAACTTTTCCTCTAAGACGGCAACAGACGTCATTAAAAATCGATCAACCGTGTTTACCGCTATTTCAGAGTTTCACTATACGCTTCAAGGCGGGCGTGTCAATGAGAAAATAAGACAAAGTTCTCTTAACACCCAGCCAAACAGTCACGAGCAAATTTCAATAATCTACAGCCGGCCTTTCGTCACCGTCGATCCACTAAAGCGGTCATGATGAATACCGGAGGTCTGCAGGTGCCGTGCCGGACCCGGATAAATTAAAACCTGCGGCGAATGTGTTTGTTTGCTGCTTCTCCCGCCGCGAGGACCTTCTGCGCGTGGGTACGACACTTTCCGTAATTAAAAGCAGCAGGCATATTGTTCGAATAAACGAGTTCCACGGGGCTCGGTGGACAAGCTACACCTGCACTCTGAGCCCTCCCCCGCGTTCAGTTAGGTCAAGGAGATTCGTGTCTGATACGACTACATGTGCGGAGTTCACGAATCTATTGGGTGTTACAGTGATTAGAATGTCGCCAAAAGTTACAAGTGTTGTGGTGAAGGAGCAAGGCATTCGCCAGTGGGACGCTTGCTTGGTGCGAGGCGCGAGCGCTGATTGTGAGCTGTGGGTGCCAAGCCTGCTTGACTGCTGGCTGTTTTCGCTGTGCCGGCTTGCTGCCTGCTACCCGCCGTCATCAAATAAACCCCTTTAGGTTCTTTAGTTACTCTAATTGTACCTCGTCTCGGAAGTACTAGAAGGGGGTCTCCAATAGCCATTTTAGTAACTTTATTATCAGCACTAAGGGTGTCTGTTAGTGAGCTGACTACCTCAAAAGGGGACACGGTCCTAGCTGGTTTGTCAGACTTTCCACTGTCTACAACATGATAATGGGGGGAATTCTTCTTTGGGTCAACAGAGAAATTTAAGTTCTTCGGTGCGTACGCGCTTTGAAGTGGCACGATCATTGAGCAATGGAAAGGCTTTATGCATGACAGTTGGATTTGATTAATCAGCGATGGCAGCCACTCCCCACGGAGTCCAACACGGGGACGCTACAAGATTGGTCATGCGGGAGAACATGTAGACGCCAGCCGTACATCGCTACTTTAACCCAATGCGCAAAGGACAAGGTTGGCTATTTGCGCAAGGTTAATCCAGGCCGCCTAAGAAAATAGGGAGAGAGAGAGAGAATAAGAATAGAAGAAAGGCAGGGAGGTTAGCCAGGCTACCCTGTAGCCTGTAACCAGGTAGGCTACCTTGCACTGGGGAAAAACTGAAGGAAACTGAAGTAACTGAAGGAAGTAGGAGACAGGACAGCAATGGCTAGAGGATAGGAAATCGAAAGATCAGAGAGGGGGGTAGGAAAAGGCGACCGCCGATTTCCCCTAGGTGTGTCAGCCCGGGGGTGCCGCCTAAGTGAAGCAGGGACCAAAGGGGTGTGTTGCCTCTGCCGGGGGGGCCTTAAAGGTCCAAAGGCCCAATCACCCAGCGTCGGCTCAACCACCAGGGTTTTCTTTTCCTCGGACACAGCTAAGCCACGCACGACGAGGCGTGGGACGAGGTCGAACCTCACCGTTGGCTATAGGGTGCGCGGTGCCACCGCTCACCAAACTCCTGCTTGTGCAGCTGCCTCTGCGGGGCTCTAAACGTTCTATCATGACAATGTGACGTAGCAACATACTGTACAGAAGGAGGAACCAAAGCTCTATGCTGCAAGGGGACTTCCTGTACCAATATAAAAAAAAGAAACATATAAGGTTGAAATACCTGACTAACAGGTAAAGAAACGAGCTTGAAACAAATAATAATGAAAGACAGCAAGTTAACCGAAACATGAAATCGAAATATTCTGACGAAGGCCGTGCCACGGCCGAAACGTTCACCAGTAAAAAATATTCAATTTTCGTAAAGTGTGCTCCTTCATTTCCTGACTCTATATATATATATATATATATATATATATATATATATATATATATATATATATATATATATATATATATATATATATATATATATATATATATATAGTCAGGAAATGAAGGAGCCCACTTACGAAAATTGAATATATATATATATATATATACATATATATATATATATATATATATATATATATATATATATATCTATCTATAGGACATCAGAACAAGAACAAAGTTTCAACAACATATGCGGGAATTTTATATTGCGTTAGGTTATATGCAAGAAAACAAACCGAAAATGCAGGGAAAAAAATGCACTTTAGATAGCGACGCCTTTATCTAAAATAAATATTAACAACTTAAAATACTAACAATTACTTACAATATTGTCACGGATAAAACCACACAAGACCTTGGATCGGCACAGGTTGGTTTAATCCAAAAGCCCCTCGTCGTTCTCTTCTTGGATCATTGCCCCGAGCTCTCATTAGGTTGTGTCAATGCCGCGGCATTATTAATGAGAACTAACAGAGAATGATGCCAAGGAAAGTATGCGGGACATTATTAGTAGTAACTGTAATGCAAATGTGAAGAAAATGTGAGCACTCCCTCGTTTAAATGCACATATGTATACCCCATAAAGTGGACGGGGTATAAAAAAATGCACGTATGTATACCCCATAAAGTCGACGGGGGGGGATGACAGCCGCTTTAGCTCAGTTGACAGAGCTCAGTCGGTGAGATGTTATTCCGAAGGTCGCAGGTTCGGTCGCTGCCAGGGATAAGTTATCTTTTAGTCCACATTCCTTTCTTCATATTCACATCGCAATTACGACTATGATAACACCCCCTATATACTTTCGTTGGGCTTTCTTGTCTGTGAATTCTCATTATTGTTGCGTCTAACAAAGAAAAACTAGCCCTTAAACTTTCACTCCTTTTCTTCGAACAATTACTTAGGGATGGCAGCGTTACCTTGTCCAGACACTCCTTAGCTGCGAAAATTACCCCAACCTCTCGTTTCTTTGAGGCACTTATCTGCACGGATCAGCGGCCCCGGGAACGTAATTTTCTAGCTCTGGTTGGTTTTATCGACAAATTCGTTGCTTTTCTTTCTCGGTTCCTCTTTTTGTTTCACTCACAGGGCAATCGTCCTGGATGCGCCCCCAACTCATTACACACACGTGTCGAAGGCCGAAACGCCAATTTAGGTTCGCGGGAAACATCCGTTCCTGGGCCCTTCCGGTTGGGAGCTCGTCTCCTGCGGACTCGGGATGAGAGGTCGCGGCCACGCACGTGTCTTATTGCTCGGTGGTTTTGGGACGAATAGACCACGGGCCAACGCGGCTCTGGTAAATTGGGTGTCACTCACGCACGCGTTCTCCGGGAGACAAGGAGTGGCCCATTTCAGGTCGACGGGCGACAAAGACTCCGCTATTTAATTTCACTCGAATCAAAAAGAAAACAAGGATTGACCGTCACAGTGTGCCCAATAATTGCTACCTATTTCTTTTTTTTTTCTTCAAAGGCGCAAACACCACACACTAAGAGCAGACCAGTCGAATTGAGACCTGTTCGCCCACTCCTGTCTTTGTCTTGAGTATTTGCGTAGATTTTTTTTTTTGCAAACATAGAACACCGAAACGTCCTACGCTTGCTACTTTTGTTTTTGTTCCACTATTTTATACGCCCAACTTTTCAATTAGACGTCGATTTGCATTTTCATGGTCCGCCGTGGTGGGGCAGGGGTTCAAGGCGTTTGGCTGCTGACCCGAAGGTCGCGGGTTCGATCCCGGCCGAAGCGGTCGCATTTCGATGGAGGCGAAACGCCAGAGGCCCGTGTAGAGTGCGATGTCCGCGCACGTTTAATAACACCACACGGTAGAAAAATTTCCAGAGCCCTCCACTGCGGCTTGCTTTGTAAACATATCGTGCTTCTAGCACGTAACACCACTGTTTTATGCATAAACATTTATTAGATGCGAAGCAGCTCTTTGACTAGCCTGTGTAACGCTGTCCCTCCGTGTGTCCATACGAACGCGCCGCAACGCGCTCCCCTCGCCGCAGGTGTTGGAGCGGCGCCAAGTAGGTCACGCCGCAGCTGCGCGTTGACGTCACGCTCCCCTCGCAGTGCGCGCTCACGTCACTCTCTCCCTCGCCTGCCGCGCGCTCGCCGCAGCGCCCGCAGCTGCCGCCTGACGCGCGCCTAACGTACGCGTTGAAACATGTCTGTACGTGTCACCTCTCTCTTTCCTGCGCAACGTTGCGATGACCGCCAGCGTCAACGCCGCCGCCAGTGTAAGCGTTAGCGCCCGCTGCTTCGCATCTACACATGGTTCCCTTTAGCGGGGATGGTGTAATTTTAATTTAACTACACGAATTTTCCATGATGCAAAATTTCGCATTTGCTCGTAACATCAACTACGACTGACGTCGCTTGCAGCTGTACGGCATTTCCACTTTTCGTGGGTGCACCACTGTCCAGGCTACGCAACGTGGGGGAGACCATTTCCCTGCGGGCCTCTTGAACTAGAACACTGAGTTGCACAAGTGTCTCAGCACTTTGCTTCATTTGCGATTGGTTTCACTGTGATGTCAAGACACGTAAATGAACCCCAGGTAGTCGAAATCGCACGGAGTTCAGGTGTCTCTCAAAGCCTGAGTTGCTTTGAGACGTTAAGTCCCACAAGACAACCAACCAGGCGTTATCAGACGACCAACGATGAATAACTAACTCGAGAAAAAAAAATAGCGCTCGTCGTACAAAAAGTGGAATGGAAAGTACAGCGACTAATCGCAAGTTAATCAACGCTCGGAGAGGCGGGAATAATTAAATTAGTTTGCGAAGGTTGATGTTCCTGTCGCAACGCAACGGACTAAGGACTCCGCGATAAATACGATTACCTGCTGTTCCTAAACGCGCACTTCACTTCCCATCGAAATACGGTAGAGACACGACCAAAGCGCGCGCTTAAGCAACGCTGCTAATCTAAGCGAACCTAATCCAGACAGGCGGCCCAGCAAGGAATGCGAAATCAAGCGACGTCGGGTAATTAGGGCTTCTGCGACCATCATCGAAAGCAGAGGGACTACAAAAGAGGACCGCCGCAAGAAACTAACGGTGACCTGTCACTGCCCTGAAGGCGGCGCATCAATTCGTTGTGAGGTCGTTGACTTTTACAAACCACGGTGTGCTCTGGTTGTTAATTTATTGTTGAAAGGAAGCATTTTCCCGTAAACTCCTAAAGAAACTGTTAGAACTCGTCTGAAGGAACTTTTCCTGCAACAGAATTGTTCCAAAATCCCTAAGGAATACATGAGAATCCATAACGTCACATTGGCGCAACGGTGTTTTTAAGGTTTGCGGGTTTTAAGGGTTTAAGGTTGCGGGCCTTTTGAGGTTTAAAGGTTTGGGGGGTTCAAAATTAGCCCAAAGACTACAATGGCCAAAGAGTGCCAAGACTATATTAGGCGTGCGCGAGAAGAGCGGAAAGATATTCGCAGAAATGAGTTGCTATGCCACTGAGTAAAACCAATGTGCTTTTTACATATACCAGAAAGGGGATTTTGTGCGCAGGTGGCATACAGCGCGTAAGAAGTTAGAAATGGCTCGGGGTATAGGAGCACAATGCTACCAAGGGCTACGAAATGTACCTAGTGGCTCGAGATCAGGTGGCCCTACCGTGGTAGGGTAATAATAATATTATATGGAGTATTACGTCCCGAAACCACGATATGATTATGAGAAACACCGTAGTGGAGGGCTCCCGAAATTTCGACCATCTGGTGCTCTTTAACGTGCACCGACATCGCACAGTACACGGGCCTCTAGCAGGTCGCCTCTATCAAAATGCGACCGCCGTGGCCGGGATCGAACCCGCGACCTTCGGGTCAGCACCGAGCACCATAACAACTGATCCACCGGGGCGGACGACCGCGGCAGGGTGCTGATAAATCAGGGTACCGACAAGGGCAAGGTACCGACAACGCAAGTGGTGCCTTGCACCTCCAAGTTGAGTGCCGGGCTTCAGCCTTTGTCTCAAGTTCAACAACAGGACGTTTAGGCTACACTATGCGTCTATCCCTACTCAATTATCCATTAAATGCTTTGCAAGATGCAACAAGCCCTCAACCCCAACCCCACAAAAAAAAATAATAAATAAAGATGTCGCCACAAACGTTTCTTTGTGGCATTTCACCTCATAAAGAATGCGGTGGATAGCGAGGACGACATTCGAAACCGTGGCTTCGTCATAAGCTGCATAACGCCACAGGCAGTGCCCAACCGCGGTACGTGGTTCATCCGAGTTCTTTATCAATCCATCTTTTCTTCTAAGACACGCATCATCTTTCTTTTCGTGAAAGAAACAAGAAGATTTGTGGGAGGCTATTCTAGCAGCGTCGAACCTTGGAAGATGAGCGCTAGAGGGCCAGGCACAAGAAGCAGCGATCGCCGACGGCTTACCTTCACTACGAAAGCTGCCTACCTTGGGCGATGAAATAACTCTTTCACGCTGATTCCCCAAATAAATATGTACTGTCTCTGTTGCTCTATCTCCCCTTCTATGACACGTAATAAATTACGGGAAATCAGGGCTGAGGTACACGTAGGAAGTGACGCGATGCTCGAAATGCCAACCGGAAGTGGATTCCCCCCACCACGGAGAGCTCGGTATGACGCGTCCATTACTTAGAGCAGTGCAGAGTGCTAACTGCAATGTGACTGCGGAAGTGCTGAATGACGTGTCACATTATTAATAGATGGGCAATGTGTCACCGCGGAGATCATCCAGCCGGGAAAAGGCCCCCCTCCCCTGCTGCTCAGCAATATATCACTTTACTTTTATCACCTTGGTACTCGCGTTAACAGCCAATATAAGCCTCGCCTCAGTTAACGTACTGCGGTGGACTCTGCTATGTGCACAGAGGGTAAGTTCCGGTCATAAATTGTGAACGCGTGACGTATGCACAGCCGCCGATCCTTGTTTCTCCGTGAATTTCCATTACGGGGTTCATATTCGTTCAATGAACCGGGAGCGCGGGAACACACAACAGACGAAGGAAGAATCACAAAACACGAGCGCTCACTAACAACTGATTTATTTTTTCACTTTGGAAAGACACATTTATAGATAAAAGTGCGCATGTATGGATTATCTATGTAGTTAAACTCACACTCATGTAGTGACAACGAAGGATGGCTAATACACCTAATGACATATTTAGCCGCGTAATAGCACATACACAAAGCGAAGAAACATACAAGGACAGGACGGGCGGCTGTATGTTTCTTGCTTGTTTCTTGTTTCTTTGCTTCGTGTATGTGCTATTACGCGGCTAAATATGTCATTAAGCAAGTACCAACTAGGCCAACAAACAGGCTAATACACTTATCTGCATTCCTGGAAATGTGATACGCTTCGGAAATTTCGCGCGTAGTTTGAAGATAATGCCGGAACAGAGCACTTGTCTTTTCAAACAGCGGTTGGCATTTGCACGAAGCGTAATGCGCCGCTAAATGGGAATATGGGGTACTCTTCAAGGAGCTTCCATGTTCTCTGAGGCGCACATTCAAACATCGCCCAGTTTGGCCGCTGTATTCTTCCTTCGTCTGTTGTGTGTTCCCGCGCTCCCGGTTGATTGAACGACCATGAATTATCAACTAGCCCACCTTTCGCTCGTTTTTCCATTACAGGAGTACGCTCACCTGTTTAATAAGTGGCCTAGATATACATGCTTCCGTATGACTTCTAGGGTACGGTTGTCATCGTAAGCTCTCGATTTTTCAGTATCTTTGTCTCAGCACAGGCGATTCTATCTTTCTACTCCCGCATATTTACTCGCAGGCACGATCACTGCAGCTTCACTACACGTTGCGATAGTATGCCAAATTTCAATTTATTGCTACTTCTTGAACAGGGAAATAAAATTTAGATAAAAGGAATTGAAGATAACTTGAGAAGGTGAAGAGTGGGAAGAGGGTGAAAAGTATAAAAAGATTAGCGTAGCTTGCACTGGAGGCACACTGCTAAAGAGACAGTGGAGCAGATCGGCTTCTGAGTAGACATGGCTGTTGTTTTGCTAAGTTTTCTAAATTTTAATGCAATAGCGTGAAGGAGCTTGTTTGGTAGAAATTCTGGTGTCGGCGTCAGCGGCGGCGTTGTTGCTTGTGAACGAAAATGGGGCTGTTTCCGTGAGTGAAAATTCAAGATAGATATAAATGAATAAATATTCTTCGATCCTGGCCTTCGGCGGACGCGGGAAGCGGCGGCTCAACGGCAACGCCGACAACAAGCTGCTACCCCGGTGGCGAGAGCTCGTCAAGCGGCGGCAAAACGGCAAAAACGCCAAGCGGACTCGGAGTTGAGGGCGCGGGAAGCAGCGGCTCAACGGCAACGCCGACAACAAGCTGGTACCCCGGAGGCGAGAGCTCGGGAAGCGGCGGCTAAACGGCAAAAACGGCTTGTGCAGTACATGACGTCTTGATACGCTTTACGATGCATTTCGTATGACTGGAAACAACCGAAAACCACCAGGGGAACGTGCATAGTCCTCGTTTTTGCCAACTTCAGGCTAGACCAATCAAAGAACCATTGGCTCTACATTTCACGGACCACAAAGCAATAATAATGAAGGCAGAACGAAATCCACAACTCAACGCGACATACCATTTATGACCAATAAACATGGTATATAACTGTACACCGCTTTGACTCATTTACATGCGTGAGTGGGCAATGTCATGGGTGATTTACGGTGACACCTAACGATCCCACTGCTTCGCCCACTTATCATCATTCACTTCGTGGAGATGCGGTGATTTTTTTTTTTTACTCCGGCGTGAGCACGCCGTGCCGTCTAGACTTCTCCTATTTCTCGACGTGCTCTAACTCATACTGCAGCAGCGCCACCACACGACGTCGAGGCAACACCCTTTTCCTTTCACTCATTTCTTCCGGCGCGAGCACGCTCCGCCAGCTGTGCAGTCTGGACGATTCCGTCTATGTCTACATACGGACGCGATCCGGCCGGAGTACTCGCTTCTCCCTGGGAACGAATGGGCTAGTGGTAAACATCTTCGCTTTAAAGGAAGTGATAACTAGAGGCCGGATTTTTAGGCACTTAAAAAGCGCATTTTAGGCGCCAAAAATAGGCAGGCAAAACACAGTTTTAGGCTTCCAAAATCGTAAATATAGGCCCAATAAATTTTTACATAAATTCAAAATATTTCATACATGACGTACGCAACCTGTATTTACGACAGAAAAGCAAGAAATGTTATTGTTCATGGTGACAGAAAGGCGCCAACAGTTGAACATAGCCACGCAATTGTCTTTTTTGCCGCACGGTTCGTAGAACACAGTCTCTCCTTTTATTCTCTATCATGGTGAGTAAAGTGTTAACCGTGGAATCGACACAGTCTCTTTATTTTCGGCATGCACAGAAACAGATAGTTAGACCGCTAAAAAACCAGAAGGGAGGGATGCCTCGTATTGGCCTGGTCTAATCGCGTAGGGTCAGTTGCTACTCTGTCGACGAACACCTTTAAAGGGCCCCTCACCAGGTCTGAGCATTTTGAAATGACAAGTGTTTTGCATGAACTGTTCGCTCACGATCACGTCTGCCAAGATTTGCAACGTTACGCACCGCGGAAAAATGTGAAATTTCAAAATGAACGCCACTTGCCCCTCTCGCAGGCGCGCGACCCAAGATGGAGGGGTTGACGTACAACAAGGAATGCTCCTGCGTAATTATCTGAGCTCTAACGTCGCTCCTCTACGTAGACGTTGGTGCTCTGATATCACTCGCAGTAGCGCGCGACACTGCGAGAATTATTCGAGGCAATTTGTGTAATTTCTGTAATATGTTGCTTAAATAGATGAATGAAAGTTGAGAGAAATAGTAAAACACACAAGCCGAATGTGTGTGCATTTTTATTTTTTTTATTACTTCGAATCGCAGCGAGATGTGAGACTAATATGCCTCCATTTCGTATACGTTCGTGTTTTCGCAGTTCCCGCGTCGCGCCGGCACCAGGCCTAACAACGCTTGGAACGATTTTGGCGCATCGCCCCTAACAACAGTTCTAGCTGTGCGACGCGGTGTGTCGCGGTGAGGATACGTGATCCGTGCCAGCCTCTCCAAACGTGCGCGCACTGAGAGATCCATCCTAAAGAAATAGGCAGTACACTACAGAGAACGCCGAAACGACTCAACCCCGCTCGCGTGCACGAGCTGGCTCAGGCACGTCATGCGCACGTTACCTTGCGTGCGCATGACGCCTCCTCGCATCATGGTTTCGCGGCTCGTAATGAACCAACATGAAAAATTATTGTGGCCCAACGCTCTTCATCGGGCACGCATCAACAAACAAAACCAAACCCGCGTGCACATCACATTTTTCGTACTTTTGATCTACACTCTCCTTTCCCCTGACAGCACTCCATGGTTTCGCATTCATCCGTCCCCTTCCCGCGGCTGCACAGAGGGACCTCCTATTCCTTGCCCACTGCCACACCCATGTCTTCAAGGTGGTTCACTTCCTTGAGGACACTGGAATGGACTAACGGCTCTGGAAGCCAACCGCCGCGTCCTCGACCATGGACGCCACTCTCCCTTCTTCTCATCTCCTCTAACCATGTTTATTTCCCTCTCCCCATTCCATAGTAGACGTTGACTTGCTCCCATTTAGGGTTGCAAAAACAGCGTCTTTCCTTCTCCTGAACCTCTCCTTCTTTAGCCGCTCGCGACATCTCAGCGCGTTGGCGTAAGATTGCCGGCGCGTCCCAATTTACGGCTGCTAGCGGTTGTTTTCCGGAAATTTGTTGAACTAGAAGGCTAGTTTGAACCCCCCTAGTAATTCATAAATGTCAATGTTGCCTGGTAACATGAATAACGGCCTCAAACTGCACTCGAAAGTGAAATTTGGGGTAAAATAGTGTTCATATAGGCACTCATTTGGAAAATAAGCATTTATAGGCACTTATAGGCGTTTAGGCACGATCGCCAAAAATAGGCATTTATAGGCACTATAAAAACACTATAAAAGCCCTTCTTAACCTCTAATTCGTGCTCATATATCAATGTGGCACGATAGGAACGCAAGGAACAAAATAGGCATTTGCCTATAATCCTGTCTCTAGTGATAACCCCACACGGTTTCTCGACACAAACGCGGCAAGGGGCCTGATGACAACGAAATAAATTTTACGCACTAAACAATAGCCTGTATATCGCGAACTCCGTAGCACGTGAATTCGTATTGATTCCTCACCACTTGGCGTCCTTCGAGTCACACAAAAGCCTTTGCGTTAAGACTTCATCGAAACGCGGGCGCGCAAACCGGGAATTTAACCTCCGGCCTCCCGTCGAGCAGAACGACGTCGCAGACAAACCGCGACCGCGGGTTAAAACAATTACAATCCTTCAGATATTGCCAGGTGGCTTGACCTCCCGGTACCAACGCGGGAGTAGTTAGGCGGGCTCTCCAGCCCTGTGCTGGACATTCAATAAAGTCTACTTCTCCTCCTCCCCAAAAGTTCTTTAAGTGAAACCCATCCTAATGTCGCAATAATTCGCGGATTCTGCTATGTTATCAAAGCGAGCCTACCGAACTTGTGAAACGAGGTGGAGGGATGTGCTCGCTCCGCCATAGAAACTTTCGCAGTGGAGCCAGCAATGTTTTCGTACCCACAGAACTCACGCTCGGGGGGGCGGGGGGCGTTGCGGTCTATTTAGAACCCCAACTCAGAGAGTCAATGGGCCTTCGAGCAAAACACGACACCGGCAAGTTAGATGGCGCCGTAATTTCAACGGATGGCGGAGCTTTGAGCGGGATACTATGGGAACAAATGGACAAGTTTTAAAAGTCCGCCTAATTGAGATCGGTCAATGAGAAATCACGTGGAAACGAGTGGTACCTTCCCGCTTCGTCCCCCTTTCAACGGCTGGACTAGCATCACATTAGGTCGCTTGTCCACGACAGGCCGAGCGAATGCATCAAAGGCGTCGTCCTCTCCTTTCTTCGCATTCGACGCTTGAAAGCTCGCTCTCCTTTTAGCGAATTCGTTGCGCCATTCGCTCCTTTCCATAGCGTCACCGCAGGACAATGAGCGTTTTGTTAGCGCTGTGTACGTTTTCACTGGCAACGCGGTGAATGAAGACACGCGTTGCAGTTGCGCGCTTTCGCAATGAAGGCCGAGTCAACATTTGGCGTCCGACGTCCTGAATCGATAAACGAGAAGTCACTGTCTTCTCAGACGTAGGATTCTATCAAGAGTCAATGTAGAATGCTCCAAAATGTATGTTACGATTCGATTTACTGCGTAGACTTATGGCACATTCCTGCAAGTATTTTCCTAACGAGGTTTGTGTGTGTGTGTGTGTGTTTGTGTGTGTGTTTGTGTGTGCGTGTGTGTGCGTGTGTGTTTGTGTGTGTGCGTCCGTGCGTGCGCGCGCGTGAGTGTGTGTATGTGGGGGGGGGGGGGGGGGGTGCGTGCGTGCGTTTAAACACAAGTCATTCAAACGAGTCGGCCACTCAGAACATAAAAAAAACTTATGCATTCACTTAAGACGACTCGAAGGCGACAGCCATCTTCCTTTCCCTCTCAGCCGATGTATTCATGCTGCCCCGCCACCTTTCGAAAGCTCTCAGCGCCTAACGTGGTTTCGCACTGCCTCCAAGATCGGAGGTACCTCCCCTGGTTTTGCATTGCCTCCGTGATCGGACCACCTTTGTCCAATTTACCATGCAATCTGATGACGTCACCATGCGACGTCAAGTGACGTCACAATATTTGATGATCTGTGACGTCATCGTGACATCATATGGTGACATCATCTCTTGATGATATTTTGCAACACTCGTCCACAACGCCGCGGGACTCAAGACACCGCCGACGCGGGACGCCTATACGCCAACGGTCAAGTTTCGCCTTTGATGAGGCATCTAAGGCTTTCGCCTTAAAAACGAAGACAAATGGACATGCCTAGTGCTACATAGAGTATCGCTTACAGGAAAGCATCAGGGTAGAGCTCGGCCGCAGTACAAAGATACTATACATTACACAACTTCCTTTCCCTGACGAACTAAATATTTCTTAAAGATCTGGTTAACTCTGAGGGTTAACCACGGGCTTCTGGAAAAAATATTCCGACACTGGGCCTGAGTTTTTTTGCGTGCAGCACAGCGGAAATGCGGAAATACACCGGAAACATTCCCACCGGAAACATTCCCAAATACACCGGAAACATTCTCAACAGCGGGCTGTTCCCCATTTGGGAAACAGCCCACTGCTTCGCCATCTGACAAATGGGAACTTTCTCCTGTGATTTCTCCAACGTCTTTTTTTTTTTTGTTATCCGTGCCGGTAAGACGGGCGCTATTAATGTTTAAAAGAAGCATGCACGATCCCGCGCAAATGAGCTTTGCTCGAAAACACATTGTTATACTCCAATCCGCGTACAGACAGGCTCTCGTCCAGCGCGCTCCCCGTACACCACATGCTTTCGAAAGCTCCTCCGTCCGCTGCCTTCTTTATCTTGATGAGCGCTCGAGTGTATGGTGATCAAATCGCAATATCCCTACCAAAACAAGCACCGATACACACCACGTCTGGCTTTAATAAGGACTTTCGTGCTTCGTAGCCGGGAAATGATAATTAGCGATCTCATTCGAATTCTGACGGGTAAGAAATCAAAGAGGCAGCTGAGAAAGCGATCGCGTTTGCGAGTGATGACTTCGCGCTCCAGACAAATCTCTTCTCATCATTCTCCGCGTCCGGAACAACCATTTCTTTATCCCTCTTCCGATTCACGGCGTTCGCAAATCTCCGCTGCGAGCGAGCATCTCTCCGATGGGAAGATTGGGTCCGAGAAAAAAATTTGTTTTTTTTTTTAAACGCGAAGAACCAAGATTATGCGCGTCTTAGTAAGTCGTCGGACCAGATCTTAAGAAGGCTTTCGTTTCGGGGAAGCAGCAGTAGCTACAGATATAAACTGACGCCCGCGTTTCTCCTAACACGGGGGGCGATCAAGTTAATCAGCCAGCAAATTTATAATCCTAAGCTCGCTCTCCATACTGGCGAAACACAACGCCTTGTTACGAGGCGTACTGGGTTTCTCAACATTCGGCTCTTTCATATTTCGTTCTAAGTGAAACGGGAGCTGTCATTTGTGTGCTTGGTTCTCTATCTTTGATCTGTCCCCGGTGTGTACGTCCGGGTCTCGGGCGCCGACGTCGCCGTGGCTTAACGCTAAGTCTTTCGGAAATGATGATGTAAACATGCTGGCTAGAGCTTCTGCCGGGGCCTCGCAAAAAAAAAAAAAAGAAAAAAAAAGAAAAAAAAGAAAGAAAGAAAAAAGTGTTTTGCCGGACGTTCGTATCCTACGTCTGTTTTTTTTTTTTTTTGCGAGGACGTCGCTTTCAAAAAAAAGGAAAAAGAAGAACGCTCGCCACGACGAGAATTTTGAATAAATATTTGCGAAATAATATTTTTCCAGAAAGGCCCGGCGGGCGGCGAACGACGTTAAGCTTAAATGTCAACACGCGAACGAGAACACACATACCAAGTCTCTCTCTCTCTCTCTCTCTCTCTCTCTCTCTCTCTCTCTCTCTATATATATATATATATATATATATATATATATATATATATATATATATATATACACACGGTGTCTTAGCAGCGGGCTTCGTCAAGCGATTAGCTCATAGGAGCGTAAAAGCGAGTGGAGTGGATATGCGAATATTACGCTGGATAATCCCGCAGTGGCTAATGTGAGACGGACGGTACGCTGCAAGCAAAAATTAATAACAAAAGCTTAGAGCGGCATAGTACGCGCTTGGAAGGCGAGCTAAAGGAAGAATTTCAGTAAGACTCGGCGAAGAAATCTCTCCGTCTGTGCCTCCTGCGCGCACACGGAATGACGGATCAGTTGGAATTTGCTGGCTGTAAAATCCGCCGTGTTCCTTTGAAGTTTACTAAGTGTTTATTACATACACAAAATGCTTATCCATCCTTAGAGCGAGAGAAAATAAAATGAGAGAAAGGCAGGACGTACATAGTGAATGTACAGACGGGTCCACTGTTAAAGGGAACAAGGGGGGGAAGGACTAGAGCTGTGCACGGGCCTAATTTTCAAGCCCGAGCCCGGCCCGGGCCCACTGACTGCGTCGAAGGCCCGCCCGAGCCCGACCCTAAAGGGCTTCGAGCCCGTCCGGCCCGGCCCGACGTACAAAAACACAAATCCGGGCCCGGTCCGGCCCGACACTATGAAAGTTTGCTGCGGAGACAAGATATCACTTTTTGATCACGTTGCATTTTATTCAACATATGAAAGTTAAACATATGCAAACGACATTTGTTAATGTGTATACACAGATTACAAGTTCTGTAAAAATAACAAGCTGCGCAGTGATTCGGACTTCAGTGAAGTGCGGTGCATCACATATCCTGTCGAACTGAAGTTCCGTCCGTTGCTCGCACTGGTAGCCGGAATCGCGAATATTTTTTTTGCAAGCATAGCAAGCTTAGAATATCTAGACTCCTTGTTCTTCCAGAAATTTAGTATCTCTGATGCAGGTCAGAAGGATGATTGCATGGATAAATAATCACAAAGGTGATCAGTGGGTTCATCGTTAAAGAAAACAATTCCGGCACAACGTCTATATATTTGGTTTGATGCGGGCTTAGCACCTGGACCGGCCCACCCGAAGCCCGAGATGAGTAGCCCGAGCCCGGCCCGGGCCCGAGATGGGAAGACCGCCGCACACCCGAACCCGGCCCGCGGGCCGGGCCGGGCTCGGGCTTTCGGGCTACCCGGGGCCCGTGCACACCTCTAGGAAGGACATGTTTGGATTTCACTCTTTCTGCAAAAGCATAGTGCCTTAGATTTGCATAAGACTACCGGTGATTGACAGTTTTGCCTCCTCTTGACAGACTAGTGCTGTGCATGAACATTGTATCCTTATAGACTTGCTGTTAGAGGGCCGGTAATATGAACGGTGCTTATTGTAGTGTTCCCTTTAACAGTGAACGGTACTGTACAATAAACAATAACAAATATGGAGATGGAAGTTTTCCCATGGTACGCCGGCAGGAAATGACCAGTTATTAGTCTTCAAGAACATCCCGTAAGCGTCATCGTTTGTGTGCATTGCGTGCGTCCCTGGCAAACTAGCCAAGTGATAATGATAGGTGTTATACTGAACGGTTCGGACCATAAAACCTAATTCGCTACAATATGCGAACAAGAACGAAGCAGCGGTACCCGCAAGAGATTTCTTTTTCTTTTTTTTTCTTTTCTCGGTTTTAAGGTACTCGAGCGTTTCTATCGACGCATGGTAGCTCGGCGCATATATCGACAAAGTCGACTCTTCACCAGTCGGGATTCAGCGCAGCACAACAGAGATTTTGTCACCGTAAAGTCTGAGCGACTAATAATCATAACATGCACATAAAGGTATTATTATTATTATTATTATTATTATTATTATTATTATTATTATTATTATTATTATTACTACTACTACTACTACATATGCTTACTCTTTCGGGAGGAGGGAAGAGATAGAATCAAGAGTAATCACCCACTTACGCACTGTTCGATAAATGCGTCGAAACAAGCAAATTTGATTAGACCGACGTAGTTTACCCTTTCACTGGCAAGCTAAACAATTAAACCCTGCAACTGGCTTCGATTATATGATGGCCAGTGCAAATGAAACAAAACAAAACACAAGAAGAATAAAGACAACGCAGGCGCTGTGTTGCCGAATTTGCTACCTTATTATGGCTCGCTATGCAACCTTATATAGCGCTCACGGGAACAGGAAGGGTGGGGGGGGGGGGGGGAGGGGGGGGGGGGCTCCGGTAGGCCTAGTCTCCCGCCTCCCTTGACCTTAACAAGGACAAGAAAAGTTTAGTCTTTCTCTCTAGTACCTACCGAAACTACAAATAAGTGCAGCGCTTACATGAGGGAGGCCCTGGGATGACGGAGCACGCAGCTTGTTACGACGAAGCCTGCACCAAAGGGTTGAGAATTAGGAATGGGGGGGTGGGGGGGGGGGGGGGTATTGCTAGAGGAGGTCACGTGGGCGAGATCCCCCAAACTTGGCAAGGCAACCCACGCATACGCAGTAACCACGCGACACAGTCTTTTCGATAGTCGCGCGCATGCAGCGATTGTACTTATAAGTTCGCTGCTTGCCTGGTAGCCAGAGACGAGGGTCCTTATACTCTGTTTCAGAAGTTCCCTTCAGCACTGTGGAGGCTACAGGGCCCCTTAGCCAATAGGAAGGGCGATTAGCCCCTCCACATGTATTCATCCGCGCCGCGTCGTCTGCTAGAATCCCCCTGGCGTCTGCGCGCACACGTTCAGCGAGCAGACTGCAGCGCCGAAAAAAATAGAACATGGCTGCACTCATCGCGGCTGCTGCTCTCCGCCTCGAGTTTATCACGTCGTCGTCGTGCGCTCTGTGGCCCGTAAGTTTCAAATAGACGCTTGTATTTGCTTTAGATTTATGTCTTGGAGCTTCGGCAGCAATCTATTCGTGACTACATTGCGCTATTTCCATGAACCGCTATCAAATTCTCGTCGCGTTAGGCTTAGCAGGCGTGGTTAAAGCAATAGCTTATCTCGCCAATAACGACAGAGCGTACCTGATGAGTTGTCCTGATCGTGAGATGATGCAAAGTGATAGCTCATTACACCATTCATTTGTTGCTCTGAGCGCTTTGGGCGAGCGTCGAGGGCAAGTTCGGATCGAAGCGGGTGGTCGCGTCTGTATGGGCGCTGCCATGTTGATTTTTAACCACAGTTACCGACGGTTACCGATACAACAAATAAAGAAATACGACGTAAATGCGATGAAGAATAAACAAATTACTTATTGATGTGCAGAAGCAGATGCTAAACAAGGGCAGATGTCTCAACGTTGCCAACTGCAAGGCAATTATATCTGGATCTATGTTTTCCTGCGCAAGCGTGTGGCTTGTTTACACCCCGTAGCCTTGGCAGTGCTGAACGGTAGTGGTGAAACAGAGTATAGTTTGCGACACTTCCCCACTGCGATGTCAATGAAGTTGTTGACTACCAAGCACTGATCTACATTTTGAATCTCCGCAAGCTAATCCAGCACGGATCCACGAAAAGCCCTGAGAGCGAAAGTTCGCGCGCGGGAGACGCCGAGAAAAAGCCGCGTGGAACACACCGCGGTGGATTAGCGCTAATCCGCGGACGCCGCACGGACCGTATGCAGGTGCGCGGGGACAGCGGTCAGCGGTGGCGAAGTGACCGGTTGTTCGAGGCCTCATTAGAGGCGCTTCACGGAGACGCGTGGTCTGCGAAGCGTTGTTAGAGGAGCACGCCAGAGGAGTACGCCGGCCGCCTTGTGCTGTTAATGGAGAACAGTCCTAATTAAGCCCTACGGTCAAAGGGTAGGCCAGCAGGCCGGCAACAGTGTGTGACAAGCGAAAAAAAAATCACGCCATATCCACGAAGTGAATGATCATGACTGGGCGAAGCTCGATCGTTTTCATC
The DNA here is from genome assembly GCA_030522465.1 of Rhipicephalus appendiculatus. NCBI lineage: Eukaryota > Metazoa > Arthropoda > Arachnida > Ixodida > Ixodidae > Rhipicephalus > Rhipicephalus appendiculatus. The sequence goes on from JALIZH010009301.1 coordinate 52,775, forward strand.
CATGGCAGAAAGAGAATATGTGGTCTGGAACGCGCTTCTACTTCATGGTCATCAGCGTCATCGTCATCGTTATCACGTGTAGTGGGTACATTCCACTATTCTGGAACGCGCTTATACTTCATCGTTATCACGTGTAGTGGGTACATTCCACTATTCTGGAACGCGCTTATACTTCATCGTTATCACGTGTAGTGGGTACATTCCACTGTACTGGAACGCGCTTATTCTTCATCGTTATCACGTGTAGTAGGTACATTCCACTATACTGCGTCATCGTCATCTTTATCACGTGGAGTGGGTACATTCCACTATACGTGGCTATCTACCTACCTACCTACCTACCTACCTACCTACTACTACTACTACTACTACTACTACTACTACTACTACTACTACTACTACTACTACTACCACCACTACAGAGGAGGGACAGACCCACACCCTTAGGAGCTTCGCCCCTAAAAAATCAGGCGGGAATTATTTATACAACGGCTGTCGACGTCATCCGATCGGACACTTTGTCACACGGACAACAGCGCTCATCGTAATGAAGGCAGAGTAATTCTATTCGCACACAAGCAAGATTATATGATTATGCATTTGTTGACATGGAGGCAACATTGGTAGTACGGAGGAAGTAGAGACAACAGCTGAACGATAAAACGCAATAGAACAATAAATTTATGAAAACCAAGCTGAGCCTGTTGCTATCATTTTATAATTATATCCTTCTTTCTTTTCATATGGATGTAAGACGTGAAGTACGCAGAAAAAGAAGAAAATCGGCTCAGTGACTTTTATCTCGAAATCATCGTAACCCATGGTGACCATTAATTAGCTTGCGCTTCGGTGCCGCTTCTTGTCGCGACTGTTGCCGACTTATTGCTATACTGCGTTCTCGTAAAATATCGGAGCATGTGGAGGAAGCATGATACCAAGACGTTGGGGCACAGCCTACGCACGAGACGTCAAATAAAGTCACAAGTGAAACTGCTTCAAGTTTGTAAGAGTGCTTGACTGAAGTAATAACGTAAACACCCCAACAGAGAAGTGACAACGTACGTCTATCGATGTAATTTATTTTGGCGAAACTTTCAAACACAGTACAGTGTATAAACGGACACACACAAAGAAATCCTTGATACCGAAGGAGAGTGAGAGTAATATACAGGGAAAGGAAAAATACGCAGGGAAGTTAAGTCAAGCTAATCCAGTTTCCTAGCCCTTGTGGAGAAGAAAACAGGGTAGTTAAAGAAAGATGGAGGGAGAGAAGGCGTACGTCTAGGCGATTCGTAACGGCGTACTCGGGCAGTCCTTTATGAAGCCTGTCTCAATTACTACAGCTGCTGTTACAAACAGATATTTCACGACGATTTTCGTGATTCAAACCGATATCTCTGAAACCGGAAATTTGGCCCGCAATTTTCGAGCCGTGGGTAGGAATGGCCTTCACCAACTCGCACAGCTATCTCACCGTACCGGTTCATTAACCCGCGTCCTCCAAGCAAACATCGATCACCTGTTGTGCCACTGTTCCAGTATCAATAAGAAACTACAGACATTGCAGTGTGCCTTGAACAGCACTGGGGAAGCCATAAAGCGGCGAAAAGAGAGACAGAAGAAAAGAGAGACAGAAGAAAAGATAGCGATGGTACTTCAGTATCACTCTAGTTGTCTTTTGTGCTCCATGATGCACACGTCTATAGTCCTAGAATCTTGTTCACAGAAAATGGTCTCGAGTCCAGTTGGTCCAAAACGACCCGGAGCGGGCATCACCGGCTGTCATAGCTAGCGCAACTGCGCAGGACATGTTCAATTGTCTCTATATCGTTTCTCAGAAGTCGTGTGTCCGCCACACCGACGCGAAACTAGGACGCCTTTGCGAATGCAACGCCCATTCAAAGGCGGCTTAACAGCGTCGCACTGGAGTGGGAAATTCGCGATAGTAGCTGAAGCTTGAGCGAAGGATCAAGTTTAATAGCTGACACTCTTGGAAGCTAGGAGACAACCCCAGTTTCGTGAAAATTCAGCCGACGGGCCAGAAAACCCTAACACAGTGTTTTCGTTGCACCGTGTGTTGCGAACAGTAATTATCATCATTAGGTACAGGCAAAGCGAAGCGTGGAATGAAATAGCTATGATAGCCGCGTCAGTTACGCGACTAAAATCACGTAACATCACGTAACAGCTAGTCACGGTACTAAAATGCCGTAACATCTTTTCAACAACTATTCACGTGACTAAAAATCACATAAAACCGCGCAACAAACAGTCACATGATTAATATCACGTAACATCACTTAACTACTCATGACTCAAATCACGTAATATCTGGTCACATTACTAAAATCACGTAACGTCATGCAACAACTATTGAAATGACAAAAATCGCCTCACATCACGTAGCAACTACATAGTTACGTTACCAAAACTCATATAACGTAACATCTAGTCACGCCACTAAAAAAATTTACACCATCTTCCCAAAGGGATCCCTGATGGGATGCGAAGCAGCAGCGTTGCGCACGGGTGGCGTCACGGGTTGAACGGCGCTAACGCGGGTGCTGCGGTGAGCGCTGGAAGATTCGTTTGAAGCGATGGCTAGCGTAGGTCTTGTCGTTGCGCGTCAGGCGGCAGCTGCGGGCGCTGCGGCGAGCGCGCGGCAGGCGAGGGAGAGAGTGACGTCAGCTCGCACTGCGAGGGGAGCGTGACGTCAACGCGCAGCTGCGGCGTGACCTACTTGGCACCGCTCCAACACCTGCGGCGAGGGGAGCGCGTTGCGGCGCGTTCGCCCGTACGCACGGAGGGACAGCGTTACACAGCCTAGTCAAATAGCTGCTTCGCATCTAATAACGTAACGTCATGTAACAACTACTGAAGTGACTAAAATCAGTATAACATAAAGTAAAAACTAGTCATGTGGCATGTTCCCTCCATAAACCACGCAACGTCTATTAACGTGGCTAAAACCACGTAACATCACATAACTGCTAGTAACGTGTCACGTTCCAGGCATAAACCACGTAACAACGAGTCACGGGACTAAAACCACGTAATGTGACGTAGCAGCTAGTCAAGCGACGTCTTCCCGCTTAAGCGACGCAACATCTAGTCAAGTGACTAAAATAACAAAACTAGACACGTGACTAAAAGCACGTGAGATCACGTGACATCTAGTCACCTGACACCTGACTAAATACATGCAACATCAGGTAACAACTAGACACGCGACTATAAATCACATCACGTGAAAACTAGTTCCCTGACGTGGTCCCGCCAAAACCCACGAAGCAGCTAGTCACGTGATTAAATTCATATTCACGTGACATCTTCCCGCCAAAACTAAGTAACACGTGCGTAGCGTGGAGAACCGACCGAAACACGAGAAGAGTAGACAAACCTTGTCATACTACCAGGGTTGCCGTTGGTGGCTACTTTGCGCCAAATTGGTTACTTTTGGACCCCGTTGGCGACGAAACTTCCCAGTTGGCGCCATGGCTCTTTTTTAAACTTGTGGTTTTACTTATTCAAAATGGTTTTATTTATTCATCAATAGTAAAGACTTTGTTGATAATACCGCTTCTGTTCTATTTGGCTAGAAATTCGGCGATAATATCAAATTACATGGCTACTTTGGCTACTTTTGGCGTGAGTTCTGGCGCCTTTTCATGTCCACCCAACGGCAACCCTGCTTACTACGACTAGAACAAAATTAGCATCTGTAGCAATAGGTTGGCCTTACTAGCAAAAACTTAGAAGAAGCTACGTGGAACACTAGCTCCGCTGATGGTTCTAGCCTTGCGCCCCTAGTGCAAGCTGCACACACACTTTTTTTTTTTTGGTCAGCCTCTTAATAGCGCTACGACAGAACAGGAGGGATAAACATCATGAGAACAGAAGTTGTGGGCCCACGTAACCCGCTGCAACGTTCCCCCTCCAAAGACACGAAAGAACGAAATCGATCAAAGCAAATATTTGAAGAAACAAACGGCAACTAACCGTGAAGGATGACGTATTATACTTACTAATGAGGCCAACCTTGAGTAAACATCGTTAATCCACGAAATTCGTTGCGAATCCGGCCACCTGCGTTATGAAACATGTCGGTGCTACTACAGAAAGATGTGTCAACGTCAACGTTGCGTTTAATAAGCTGATTATACGCCATATTAGGTGACTGCTTAGAGGGTGTGGTGTTAAACAGAAGCACAAAGCGCGGCCCGCATCGCCAACGTTACACAGATCAGATTGGAAACAAAGTCAGTAGTCAGCGCGGTGTGCGAAGCTACCACCCTACAAGGCGTAGTGTTAATTAACCGCGCTGCTCGTGATGAATCTGCTTCTTCTTCGTCCCACACGAATCTCACATATTACGTGAGACATCTGAGATAAGAATAGAATTGAATAATCTGCGTCCGGTTGCTGCAGAAGTCAAAAAGCGAGTTTTGAGTGACTCGATCAGTAAAGTTAACATCTAACGCATTCAAAATTACTTGAACGTACCGCGCAGGGGCGTAGCCAGAAATCTTTTTCGGGGAAGGGGGGGCGCACCTCCTTGATTTCGGGGGTGACACCCCCTTGAAATGGCCATTTTTCGCTCTGTATGCCATGGCAAAAATTACACCATCTCCCGCTAAAGGGAACCATGTGTAGATGTGAAGCAGCGGGCGCTAACGCTTACACTGGCGGCGGCGTTGACGCTGGCGCTCATCGCAGCGTTGCGCAGGAGAGAAAACTGGGGAGGCGCAAATCAGGCAGTGATGGAGCAGTGTCTCCTACTGGAACATGCCAATCGCTGCTAATGGGCAATGAGAGACAGAAGACTCCGACTGGACACAGAGACCCGCACTCCGCTTTTAGTTAACGCACACGCTGCGAATTATTATTGTTCAACAACGCACAGGAGAAATCTCCCACCGGCACCACCTTGGATGTCAAGATCCATTGCCATATATACGGGGTGGCCAGTGAATGGTTGTGCAGCGCGAGCAGTCGGTTTTTTCAACCAAGAAACTCGCTAGCAGACGCTGCCTGCGTCGGCGTCGCGAGGCGAGAGAGGGGGGAGCGTAGGAGAGGAGAGAGAGGGGGGTGACGCGCAGTCGGAGTGTGGACGCCGCGGACAGGGATGCCTAGAGGAGAGAGTGTAAGAGGGGAGAGAGGAGGGGGGCGCATGCGCAGTGAGGGTGTGGTTGCCGCGGAGAGGGATGCCTAGAGGAGAGAGAGGGGGGAGAGGATGTTTTTTGTTTTTATTTTTTTAAAAGAGTTTGCGCATGCGCAGTAAGGGCGGGCACGCGGCACACCACCACCACCACCACCACCGGATTAAGCTGCGCCATAAGATGCTTCACATCTAAAAAAATTTCGGGGGGAAGGGGGGGGGGCACGAGCCCGGTGTGCCACCCCCTGGCTACGCCACTGGTACCGCGTGCTAAGATGCTACACCGGCGAATCGATCGTATTCGTGGCTTCGTTATTAATAATTTTCATTCAGCGCTTTCGTCAGGTATTCACCATAATGTTTCCAAGATTTCTTAGGCACTCGACGGCTCAATTTAGTAATCAGCGTCGAGGGCAATCGATGCTCGATAAGCCAAGCCAGTTCATTATCAAGGTTGCACTCAGTCGCTTAATGTCCCAAGCGGGTCAATAAATTGTCAGCTATGTTTCTGTTCTCTCTTCCGAAACAAAAATAACAGGTGACTGCTCGCTCGCACAACGGCCACAAGAGAGCCTTGCTAATCACCCCGGTGTTGTTTTAATAAGTATGCAGGCAAATCATGCTGACATAATGCGTATTTTTAATGCGGAACAAACAGTGACGTAGCCAAGGCGGGGGGGGGGGGGGTTGGGGGGGGGTTCAACCCCTCCCCCCCGAAAATTTTCAATTTTGCTCGCCAATATATACACGCACACATACAAACGCACGCACGAGCATACATAAAGTATGGTTGAACCCCCCCCCCCCCCCCCCCCGAAAAAAAAATTTCTGTCTACGCTCCTGGGAACAAAGCAAGAGGCACGGAGTGGTATAACACGACACAGAGAGAATTCTAACAGCAATTCGTGTGAGAGTCTGCGTGCAACTCAGCATATAAAAGCAACCTAATTTCTCATTCATTCATCCATCATTAGTACAGAAGGAAATCTAGAAACTGCAAAACTGTCAGGGGCACCTCGCAAGAGTGATTAAGAATACAGCTAGTAATGCATTATTAACAACACCTGCTATAAGATACACGCTCCTAATGCTCCTAATGATCGCCCAAAAAAGACAAACGACGTGGTATCATGGAACAAAAACATGTTATTCGTGTGCGTGCGTGCGTGCGTGCGTGCGTGTGCGTGCGTGTGTGTGTGTGTACGTGCGTGCGTGCGTGCGTTGCTGGTGTGTGTGTGTGTGCGTACGTGCATGTGTGTGTGTGTGTGTGTGTGTGTGTGTGTGTGTGTGTGTGTGTGTGTGTGTGTGTGTGTGTGTGTGTGTGCGTGCGTGCGTGCGTGCGTGCGTGCGTGCGTGCGTGTGTCTTAGAAATCCTCCTTTTCTTCTTCGTAGCTTTCGGCATGCGCCGAAATATGTCGTCTTCTTAAGCGCATCTTGCACACGTGTTTACAACATTCACATTAGGCCACTCGAGGTATGCGGCTCTCATTCCTCCTCCTCCTCCCGCCCACCATGCATTAAGCCATAGCAGATTCAGTGCTTAAAGGGCCCCTCACCAGGCCCCATAACAAATTTTAGTTAGACGCTGGCAGTTGTTGTGTGTCCGATGAGGAGCATTATGCCACAAGATTTTTTTTCAATCGGTTCATCAGGCGCTGAGAAAACCGATATTTTGATGCGGCGCGAAACGATGATGCGAGGAGGCGAGCTCGAAACCCTTGCCGCTCGGCCCGCGTAGCCTTCGCAAGCAAAATCTCTTCCCTACCTTCTCCGGCGTCCGAGCGAGAGCAACACGTCATGGCACGCGAGGTCACGTGTGCATGACGTGACCGAGGAAGCCCAGCCCCCGAGCACGCGTGCGGCGTTGTTTTGTTGACCAGCGTTATTTTGTGGTCTATTACCTGTTTCTGCGGGATGAATGCCTCGGTTCGCGTTCGTTTCACTTTTCACTGGCACGAGAGTGGCGGTATCATGAGCCAGTGCCGCATTTTCGTTTACTTGGACGCGCTAGATTAAATGAGCATATTGAGTGCTCGAACGCGCCAGGACATCACTTTCGTTTCCAGGGCTGGCGTCTCCTCAATGCGCTAACCGCGGGGACACGAACGCATGCGAAACGGAGGCACATTAGCCCCTCATATCACTGCAATTCACTGAAGAAAAATCAAAACGACGCAGACATTCCCCTTGTGCGTCTCATTATTTCTCTCAAGTTTTATTCATCTATTCAAGCAACAAATTCCACAAACTACACACGTCGTGTCAAATAATTTTCGCAGTGTCACGTGCTACTGCTGTCGACGTCAGTGCACAGCCGTCTACGTAGAGGACCGTCGTCACAGCACTGCTGTCTACGTAGGATCTTCCACCGTGTACGTCATCCCCTCATTCTCTACGCGCGAGCACGCGAAAGGAAGGGCAAGCAGCGTTCAGCTTGAAATTTGACCCATTTCCGCGGCGCGTAGCGTTGCAAATTTTGGCAGACGTGATCGTGAACGCTCAGTGTATCAATTGCGCTCGTCAGCTAAATATTGTCAAACCTGGTGAGGGGCCCTTTAACAAAGGCAGCGCAGGTATGTCGTCATAGAGCGAAAATATTAAAGACGATAGTCTTTCTTGGGATACTTCAACGCAAAAATTTTGGTCTGGCTGTCTGTCTGTCCGTAACCCGATTCAGCTACTCGGCCACAGTTTAACTCCGAACGCCCAGCCATCTTGAACTGGTGTTTGCGTTCATATTTGTGAACATATTCGATCAAAAAGCAAATACTACGCATGCCTGAGGCGCAACATTATTATGTAAGTGTCAAGTCGTGTGTTCTTTTATTAGAAAATACATGGGTACGCAATTCTAAAGACCCTAGTGTTTTTTAGGCTGCGCTGAAAATGCGACGCTGTGCACGAACTGCGACGCTTTGCACGAAAAGGCCCTGTGCCGACGATAAGGTGCTGCCGCTGGCAGTGGCCCTTGGTAACGGTGTAATGCCCTTGGTTCAGCACAAGCTCGTTTTCAATGGCGTTCATATCTCGCGCAGCGCCTCCTCTATTTTGTCAATGCCAGCCAGGTGCGGCCAATTCAACGTAGAGTAGGCGCTGTCTGAGGCAAGGCAAAACATAGTAGTACAGTAGGCACAAGACTATCGTCTTTCGACGACATTTGCAGCGAAGCACGCAGATACGCGGCCAATTTTATCTCCAATAAAACAGCTTCGTTCCTGGAAGTCTCACTCTTGATGGTTTGCTCGCTGCGGTGGTGCACCCTCTAGGCAAACCGCGGCGCGCATAAGGTGGAACGCATTCAATCATCTGCCATTAGCATAGATAGGTCAGTACTATAATGCTTCGCATAACGTCGATTCCCGCGGGATCTGCCGAATCTTTTAACAAGAAAGGGCGGGCAACATCAAACAAAGGGTATGAAACTTCGCCTTAAAACTGAGGCGTCGTCTTACCGTGAGCTCACTGAAAGGTACAAGACACAACACGCCGCGTCGAGCCCTTATTTACACTCCGCGGCATGGTTCTGCACGGGAGTACCCCAAGGCGCAGTCATGGCCAGGCTGACTTAAGGCATGCGGCAAAAAAATCCTCGCCGCGTAAACAGCGTCGCGGGTATTTCGATTCCGTTCCTCATTCTCCTTACCGCTGAATTCGCCCCCCGAGCGAAGCGTTCGCGCAATGTGGAAGTCTCAACGGTCGCTTTGCGGCCGTTTGCCTCTGTTTCATCATCACATTTTTTTGTCTGGCACGCGTCTGCAGACTGCGTGCGCGTTGTCAAAGAAAAACGGCAAGGAAAGAGGCCCCAATACGAGAAAGAGGTAAAGGTGCTCTCGCTTGTCGTTCTCGCTACAGAGCGCCTCAGTGTCTCGGTTTTCTCAAACACTCGGCTCTTAACGCCTTGGATAAGAGGCTCGATCGCTGTCGTTGCCTGGTGACATCGAGAATTCCTCACACCTCCTGCGGCATTTTCTTTAGAATGAGCAGTGCAGCGTACCGCGCAAACGAAAAGGTTGAACGCTGCGAGCTTTCTTATTCTCTATTTTCCTTCTTTTTTTAAGAGAGAGGAGGCCGGTATACAAGCGTTGGAGAAGAGAAAACTATATATCTGCTTGTTTATAAAGCCGATGCGCATGTAAATGTATTGCTAGTGGAATGTGCGCTCCTGGAAAACTAGCGCAAAGAAACGCTTCAAAATTTGGTTCCTTTATTCTAAGAGATAGCCGCGCGCCAGATGAACATCCTTGGATTCAGTGTTACCACACTCGACATAAAGAATAGTCCACAATGGAATGATCGGATGGACATCGAAGTTAGAGGGACATATTGTTGCTCTTGTAACTCTGAACAGACAGCACTATACGGAGAGAAGGTGTCTGTGTTAAAATTTGTTTATTGAGCGAAACGTTACGAAATGACGCTAAAGACATGTACAAATGTTGTACGCACAGATATATGTTGAACAGTCGCATATGTTTTATATAACCAGTTGTTTACAGTTGCGTAGCAATGCCAACAGAAACATGGGTATCAGCAAGCGCCAGAACCGGTAAGCTAAGATGTAGTGCTTGTGCTCGCGAGGATGGTAGCCCTGGACACTGCTACATAAATCAACTTCAGTGGATGGCGCTTAACTACAACTGACGTTAACCAGACGTGACGGCTGTATCCTAGGAGTACATATGTAATGTTTAAAAAATTGGATAGCCAGCACTGCAAGCACAATTGACGTTTCACGAACATTAGGGTCTATTTGAAAAGCAATACCCAGACGTGGCGTGGCTCTGTGCTAGAATACTTGATTGCCACGCAGAATGTTGGGGTTCGATTACTGCTGGGACCCTGACATTTATTATTTGCATTCGTCGGGTCAATCCTTGCCGATGTCAGCTTTTTCTTAACGCTTTCGCGTTAAAATTACCAATGTCTCTTCCCGCCGTTCCTGGGTAGATATAAACTGTCAATCACCTGTCACACATACCCGCATACCTGTGGCACATACCCGTCCGTGGTATACGGGTATGTGCCACACGTTCTGGCGGAAAGGGTTTGACGACGTACGCGACGGGATTGTCAGACTATTCATGCCAAGGCCAGCGAGGCATATTCGCCAAACCATCTTACCCTCCCACACTAATTTTGGTTTACCCCAAGTTAAGGGGGTGACCACGACAGAACCCAGACGTAAGCAGATAGATAGATAGATAGATAGATAGATAGATAGATAGATAGATAGATAGATAGATAGATAGATAGATAGATAGATAGATAGATAGATAGATAGATACTCTAAAGGTACCTGCAGTACGCAAAAAAAATGCTTCGCATTAAAAAAAAATGCCTCCACCTCCCCGAAGGGAATCGTGAGGAAATGCGAATGCATTTCGCGCGCGCTTCACTCCATTTATATATACGTGCGAGCGAGCGGACGGGAGAGTGGGGCGCAGGGAGCGAACGGCGAGAGAAGGAGCGGCGAAGCACTGCACCTACCCTCTCCTACACTCTCTCCACACACGCGGGAGCTCCGCCGAGCTTCCGCGATGCGAGCGCCCTCACACCAGAGCGCGCTCCTCCTCTCCACTCACTCTCCGCTACTACGCCCGCACCACGTGCTCCGGTTGCTAGGGGCGAGGATAAGCGCGCGCGCCCGCAGCTGTTGCTATGGGAGAGGGAGTGAGAGCGGAGAGATAACACCTGCCGGCGCGCGGACACCTCCTCAACCTATCCTCCTCCTCCGTGGACGCCGCCGGATGCGCCTGACATAGCCCGACTAAAAAATGCATTCGCATTTAAAAAAGAAACCCCACAGGGCCCTTTATACATTCACTTAGGATGACTCGAACGCGAAAGCCACCTTCTCCTTTTCATTCAATGCACTGATTTTGTCCCGTCCTGCTCCGAAAGCTTTCTGCACCTCACCTCTTTGCACAGCCTCCGTGATCGGCCCATCTTTGCCCAAGCGACGATGTTATGTGATGACGTCATAGTGACGTCATGAAGTTTGACACCTGTGGCATCATCACGTGATGATTTTTAGATGCGAAGCAGCTCTTTGACTAGGCTGTGTAACGCTGTCCCTCCGTCCGTGCGTGCGTACGAACGCGCCGCAACGCGCTCCCCTCGCCGCAGGTGTTGGAGCGGTGCCAAGTAGGTCACGCCGCAGCTGCGCGTTGACGTCACGCTCCCCTCGCAGTGCGCGCTGACGTCACTCTCTCCCTCACCTGCCGCGCGCTCGCCGCAGCACCCGCAGCTGCCGCCTGACGCGCGCCTAACGTATGCGTTGAAACATGTCTGTACGTGTCACCTCTCTCTCGCTTCACCCTCTCCACCGCTCCCATGCGCAACGCTGCTGCTTCGCATCCCATCAGGGTTCCCTTTGGAAAGATGGTGTAAATTTTTTTATACCTCGTTTTTACATCGACGCCGCCGGACGCCGACGACAGTCAAGTTTTGGCGTTCGATGAGGCTCTTACCACAATCCTTCAAGAGGCAGGTATATAACAGCTGCATCTTATCGGTACTCACCTACGGAGCAGAAACCTGGAGACTTACAAAGAGTGTTCAACTTAAATTGAGGACGACGCAGCGAGCGATGGAAAGGAAAATGATAGGTGTAACCTTAAAAGGCAGGAAGAGAGCAGAGTGGGTAAATGAACAAACGGGGCTTAAGGATACCACAGCTGAATTCAAGAAGAAGAAATGGACATAGGCCGGGCCCGTAGCGCGTAGGCAGGATAACCGCTGGTCATTAGGGGTAACTGACTGGATTCCAAGAGAAGGCATACGCGTGAGGGAGAGAATGAAAATTAGGTGGGCAGATGTGTTTAAGAAGTCTGCAGGTATAACGTGGCGGCAGAAAGCCCAGGACCGGGTTGATCGGCGGAACATGCGAGAGGCATTCACCCTGCAGTGGGCGTAATCAGGATGATGATGATGATGATGATGATGCACCTAAAGCTTCCACCTCAAAAAAACAAAAAACAACAAAAAAAAAACGCGCGTGTGATCGTATACCTTCTGAAACTTGCGTCCTAGAAAAACTACGCGAAGAAACAAAGCTGGGCCAAAGCATACAGACAACGCCTGAAACGTAAACGATCACTTCGCACTTTGTTTCCTGATCTCTCTGCAACAACTGCGTGACACGTTTGCAGACAAGGCGCGCATAAGGCTGGCGGTGAAGATAAGAAATAGAGAGGCGTCATAAGGATTCAGGCCCAAATGAGCAGTAACACCTTCAAACGTTAGTGCAGACTCGAATGCGGGGCGGTAGACTATTTCGTCAGTTCCGATTGACTCGCATGGCTGCTACGGCCTTTTGTGATTGTCGCAGGACGTCGCCGTTGAGGAATTTGACGCAGTCCAGTGTACCAACCACGAACGTTGAAAAGAAGACGGGAAACCGTTTAGTGCCTATTGAGAGGGCGGCATTCAAGAGACAACTTACAAGTGACTTATGATCGTCTGTTGAAACATCTTAGCGAACTTCAATATCATGTGTAAACGTTTTATATATGTTACTATTTGTGTCTTGTAAACTTTTCTATTAGGTGGAGTGTTGATTTTCGTGTTTGTTCCCCACTTTGCGACGGCAACCTATCCTTGTATGCATTTAATAAAAATGTAGACGATAAAAAGAAAGGTCAAAAACATCTTTAGATTGTTCCAGTAGAAAAAAAATGAAATGAAGTGCTTGAAGAGGCGTTTCTCCTGCACCGTTAGTCACGTTTAAGATGGCTATGTGAAAGCCGTTTCAGGCGTTCTCTAGGCTTCTATTTTCAAAGGCTTCCCGTTTCTACGTGTAACGAGTGTAGAGCGTCGAAATGAAATTCGACAAACACAGCCGGAACGAGGCAATAGGGCCCAGATCCGACTTTCTTAATGGCAACGTTACGCCACCAGAAGAATAGAAGCGGCGCGATATCGCTGTCAATATAGAATGGGCCCTTTTACGTAGCGCCGTCCTTTCCGGAATGAAAAAAATTGGCCGCCATCCCGCCCTGCAAACGTGAATGTCCAGCGCCGCTGTATCAAACACCGCAGGGCTAGGCAGAGATACTCGGAAAAGTATTCCGGAATACAGAAGTCAAAATACACGCACTGTAACCCTAAAATACAGATGCTGCGATGCATTTGTCTTTGACGTAACGGGATATTTCGGAAATATTTTTGCAAAACGACGAAAAAAGCATCTCGGAATGCAGATACACGAATACAAATACTAGAATACTTGTTTGGTTTCGGGAATACTGATGCCCCGCAAAGACAATCATTAGCCGCAGGATAATATCGCGATTAATGTTTCACTGCACTTAAACTTACAAGTCAGGCATAGCGCTCGACTCACTAACGATCACCAGTGAATCAAGGAAAAGTATACATTTAGACACAAGATGTGCATTGCGGAGATGGTAGCTGCGTTAACTGCACTTGAGCAACAGCAGCTTTTCAAATAGGCTGTCCTTTAGAGAACGTCGGTTCGGCCCCAAGACAAGAATCACGAAATGACTTGTCACCCGAAAAAAAAAAAAACAGCCAGGCCTGCGCGGAACGCACAGCACAGTCACAGCGAAAGCTGGGAGAGCACCATTTCTGAAACCCGTTGCAATCTATCTTGGGGCTACTAATACAAGTACGCTTGCAAGGTACCCACTACACCATTAATTGATTCGGTGGCTGATGACGACGAAGAATTATGGCTGAGCCCTTTGTAATGGGTTGGAAGCATTCAACGACCCCCTCGTAATGCAATTCATATTGTGTGACGCCTGGTTGTCGTTTCACTCTTCTACCACGTTGTATTGCGCATGTTAACGCGGTTCCTTCCCAACATAATGCTTGTATAGGGTTTTTGTGCGCCAGGTTTTCGAGCACAGGCATGGCTCAGTGGTAGAACACTGGGCTGGCACGGAGCGGACCCAGGTTCGAACCCCGTTCCATCCTGAACGTTTTTTCTAAAGTTTTTTTTTTCTTATTTCGAGCGATAGTGGTTACGGACACCGGCGGCGGCGGCGGCGGACAACTACGGCACCCTTGTTGTGATCTCATAACAGCTTTCGATGTAAAAATATGGGTGCGGCACCTGCCTTTGAGAGACTGCGACTTTCGTCGGCAGAGCATGGCTGCCTCCGCGATTCTGTCGTCCCAGCGTCGGGCGCTTTACCACATAGACCATTCTGTACGTGTGGGGAATCCTTGGCGCCTCCGACTGCGTCGGTGACCAGCGACGTGTCTTTGCTTGGCGCAGCACAAAAGTCTTCCTTCTTCCTTAGAAACAGGTCGTCTCATTTCCGACAAAGAGTGGCGAGGTACCGGTATTCTGCACAGTATCGCGATATAAGCGATACATCTTAAAAGTATTTCATTGCTGATATACAGATATATTTTTCAAATGTATCTCGATACAGGAATATAGATACTCAAAAGTATCTCAACGATACTATCGCGATACTCTTGTATCACGATACTGCCCAGCTCTGAAACACCACACATGACGGCAGGGGTGGGTGGGTGCGGTGCTTTACGATTACTTTAGAGTAATGGCAGGGATAATCGCCTCTTGGTCACTGTGGTAGACCGTGATTGGTTCCGCGACCTTTAGATGCGAAGCAGCTCTTTGACTCACGTGTGTAACGCCGTACGTTACGTGCGTCCGCACGAATGCGCCGCAACACGTTCCCCTGGTCGTAGGGTGTTGGGGCGTTGCCAAGTAGGCCACGCCACAGCTGCACGTTGACGTCACGCTCCCCTCGCACGCTTCCCTCGCAGGTGCGCGCTGACGTCACTCTCTCCCTCACCCGCAGCATGCTCGCGGCAGCGCCCGCTCGCAACACCTCTGAACGTGTCACTTGTATCTCGCTTCACCCTCTCCACCGCCCGCAACGCTCGACCGCACGTCGAGTGGAAACACTCTTCCGGCTCGTTTATCTGCGATGACGCCTGTTTCAACCGGGTCAACGCCGTGCGCACCGCTGCTGCTTCGCATCCCATTATGGTTCCCTTCGGGGAGATGGTCCAAGTTTTTTTCAGGAAGACGAATTTGTTCCTTTCCGAAGCATTGTATTCACGCTGCTTTTCTGGTGTCTTTAATTTTTGTGGTCTACGAATGACAGTCTTAAATTGAGCTGAATGAGTCGCTCTACGGGTCTCCCTTTCTTATATGAAAGCGGGAAACACACGTGGGTAGAAGGAAGGGCCGTCTGACGTCATTTGAAGCCCTCCTGTGAACTGCAAAGCAGCTGCAACCTAATTTTTTACCGGGAATGCGCGGACTTTCTTGACTGAAACGAGTACTCAGCTCCATGCTGTGTGTCTGACTCACACTCTTCCTCCGTGGTCTAACTGCAAAGAAAGATATGCCATTTGCTTTCAATTGTCGGAGGGCCCTAAACCACCCAGAGGTAGAAGTTTAGCTGTGGCGTTGCAGTTGTGCACGAGCCTACAAGGAACGCGTGGGTCGGCTCGTCTGTCCACCTCTCGGAATGCCCTTCCTCAGCGTCCGAGGTGAAAGCACAAGGATAATAATAACGTCTGGGGTTTTACGTCCCAAAACCACGATATGATTATGAGAGACGCCGTAGTGGAGGGCTCCGGAAATTTTGAACGTCTGGTGTTCTTTAACGTGCACTGACATCACACAGTACACGGGCCTCTATCATTTCGCCTCCGTCGAAATGCGACCGCCGCGGCCGGGGTCGAACCCACGACCTTCGGGTCAGCAGCCGAGCACCTTAGCCACTGTTCCACTGAGGCAGACTGAAAGCGCAAGGAGCGCGCGCATCTGCTAGCAGAGAAGCATGCCAGCGTCTGTTGGTGGTTTAGGGGACCTCTAACCTGGCGTTGTGTGTACACCACGAAATTCGCCGACCAACGAGACGTACACAGCGTCGTTGTAAAAGTCAGCGGGGCTCTTGGGAACCACAAAAGCCGCGATCGATCGGCGCGCCTTCCGCTGTGAGCAAAAAGAGAAGGAATCTCCGGCACAGAGGTGTGGCAAGCGATGACGAAACTGTTGACTTATTGCTCAACACAGTGGCACTCATATAAAAAAATAACAAATTTGCGTTTATTTCACACAATAGCACTTTCAACCCCTTATAGTGTGGCGTTCAAGAAAGCCGGTGGATCGCAAAGAAAGCGAAGTAGCGTTAAATTTGCCGTCTGATGCGATGCTAAGACTTGACGGTTCCGTGGGACTCCTTAAATTCGTTTTTTTTTTAACGCAAAGCATTTCTTAGCTAACCCAATGCACTTTGAGCGTTTCAATCTATCTATCCATCTATCTATCTATGTATATGTAGCCGCCTACGTCTGGGTGCTCTCGTGATCGCCTCCTTAAGTTGGCGTAGGCCAAAAAGTCGCCTAGGATGGTACGATGGTTTGACGAATATGACTCTCTGGTGATAACATGAATAACGTGTAAATCCCGTCGCGTACGTCGTCAAACCCTTTCCTCCAAACACGTGGGGCATCATACCCGTAAACCACGGGCCGCGGTGTACGGGTATGTGCCACAGGTGATACCTAACCAGGAATGGTGAGAACAAACTGGTAATCTAAGTGCGAGATCGCGAAGAAAAACCCACATCGGCACCGTTGACCCTACGAATGGCAAGGAATAAAAATGAGGATCGCAGCAGGAATCCAACGTAAGCATTCTGCGTGGCAGTCAGGTATTCTACCGCAGAGCTACGCCAGGTCTAGAAATTGCTTTGGAAAAAGAGCCTATGCAGGCGTAATGTCGGTGTAACGTCAATTGTGGTTGCTGTGCTGGCATTCTAATTTTATAACAAAGCAATAAACACTACATATGTACTGCTATAATACAGGCCTCATTTCGGGTCAACATCAATTGTGGTTCTACTGTAGGCTCCGCTTTTAGAGGAGTCCAACAAACATTACATTTGTATTCCTGCGATTCAGCAAGCTGTACATTTCAAGCGTTGCTCGACCCCGGAGGAATATGCTAACGAAAGTTACGTGTGAAATTCACATCATCGCACCGTAAAGTGCGCTTCGTGTCGATAATACTGACGTGTGTGCTCCAGCTTTAGTGCTGACGTTACTTCAGATCAAAAGTTCCCCTTCAAACGCGAATGTAGTCGATGTGCCTCGTAAGCGCACGACCTGCACACAGCTCCATTCACAAATACACATACATCCACCTCGGAAGGCTTGGCTCAAAGCCAAAAAAAATAATAATAAAAAATAAAAAAACGAAGCACACAACTACTTACTGACTGCTTCGCATGAAACTGGTCCCCAAAAGGCATGGGATCTGCCGAGTTATTATCATTTTTTTTTTAGCGAAGCTTTCGTGAGTTACAGGTTACGGCGGAGGCGGCACAGTTCGCGAAAAACCCGACGCCGTCGAGTGCACACATACGTGGGTGTGCACAAACGAGGCCCTGTAAGGTGCGCCGTTCACAAACAAAGAAAGAAAGAAACAAAGAAAGAAAGAAAGAGAGGAAGAAAGAAAAAAAGAAGAAAAGAAAGGAAGAAAGAAAGAAAAAGAAAGAGAGGAAGAAAGAAAGAAAGAAGAAAAGAAAGCAAGAAAGAAAGAGAGGAAGAAAGAAAGAAAGAGAGAAAAAAAAGAGGAAGAAAGAAAGAAGGAGAGAGAGAAAGAAAGAAATAAAGAAAAAGAAAGAAAGAACGAAAGAAAGGAAAGAAAGGAAGAAAGAAAGAAAAAGAAAAAAAGAAAAAGATAGAAAGAAAGGAAAAGAAAGAGAGGAAGAAAGAAAGAAAGAGAGAAAAAAAAGAGGAAGAAAGAAAGAGAGAAAGAAAGAAGGAGAGAGAGAAAGAAAGAAATAAAGAAAAAGAAAGAACGAAAGAACGAAAGAAAGGAAAGAAAGGAAGAAAGAAAAAGAAAAAAAGAAAAAGAAAGAAAGAAAGGAAAAGAAAGAGAGGAAGAAAGAAAGAAAAAGAGAGAAAGAAAAAGAGAGGAAGAAAGAAAGAGAGAAAGAAAGAAAGAAAGAAGAAAAGAAAGGAAGAAAGAAAGAAAAAGAAAGAAAGGAAGAAAGAAAGAAAGAAAGAAAAAGAAAGAAGGAGAGAGAGAAAGAAAGAAAGAGAGAAATAAAGAAAAAGAAAGAAAGAACGAACGAAAGAAAGAAGATAAGAAAGGAAGAAAGAAAGAAAAAGAAAGATAGGAAGAAAGAAAAAGAGAGGAAGAAAGAAAGAGAGAAAGAAAGAAAGAAGAAGAGAGAGTAATAGAGGAAGAAAGAAAGAAAAGAAAGAAAGAAAGAAAGAAAGGAAAAGAAAGAGAGGAAGAAAGAAAGAAAAAGAAAGAAAGAGAGAAAGAAAAAGAGAGGAAGAAAGAAAGAAGTAGAGAGAGAAAGAAAGAAAGAAGGAGAGAGAGAAAGAAAGAACGAAAGAAAGAAGAAAAGAAAGGAAGAAAGAAAGAAAAAAGAAAGAAAGAAAGAACGAAAGAAAGAAGAAAAGAAAGCAAGAAGAAAAGAAAGGAAGAAAGAAAGAAAAAGAAAAAAAGAAAAAGAAACAAACAAAGGAAAAGAAAGAGAGGAAGAAAGAAAGAAAAAGAGAGGAAGAAAGAAGGAGAGAGAGAAAGAAAGAAGGAGAGAGAGAAAGAAAGAAAGAGAGAAAGAAAAAAGAGAGGAAGAATGAAAGAGAGAAAGAAAGAAAGATAAAGAAAGAAAGAAAGAAAGAAAGAAGAAAAGAAAGGAAGAAACAAAAAGAAAGAGAGGAAGAAAGAAAGAAAGAAAGAAGAAAAGAGAGGAAGAAAGAAAGAAAAAGAAAGAAAGAAAGAGAGAAAGAGATAGAGAGGAAGAAAGAAAGAGAGAAAAAAGAAAGAAGGAGAGAGAGAAAGAAAGAAAGAGAGAAAGAAAGAAAAAGAAAGAAAGAACGAACGAAAGAAAGAAGATAAGAAAGGAAGAAAGAAAGAAAAAGAAAGATAGGAAGAAAGAGAGAAAAAAAAGAGAGGAAGAAAGAAAGAGAAAAAGAAAGAAAGAAAGAAGGAGAGAGAGTAATAGAGGAAGAAAGAAAGAAAAAGAAAGATAGGAAGAAAGAGAGAAAGAAGAAAAGAAAGGAAGAAAGAAAAAGAAAGAGAGGAAGAAAGAAAGAAAGAAAGAAAGAAAGAAGAAAAGAGAGGAAGAAAGAAAGAGAGAAAAAGAAAGAAGGAGAGAGAGAAAGAAAGAAAGAAAGAGAGAAAGAAAAAAAAAGAAAGAAAGAACGACCGAAAGAAAGAAGATAAGAAAGGAAGAAAGAAAGAAAAAGAAAGATAGGAAGAAAGAGAGAAAAAAAAAGAGAGGAAGAAAGAAAGAGAGAAAGAAAGAAAGAGAGAAAGAAAGAAAGAAGGAGAGAGAGTAATAGAGGAAGAAAGAAAGAAAAAAGAAAGAAAGAAAGGAAAAGAAAGAGAGGAAGAAAGAAAGAAAAAGAAAGAAACAGAGAAAGAAAAAAGAGAGAAAGAAAGAAAGAAGGAGAGAGAGAAAGAAAGAAAGAAGGAGAGAGAGAAATAAAGAATGAAAGAAAAAGAAAGAAAGAAAGAACGAAAGAAAGAAGAAACGAAAGGAAGAAAGAAAGAAAAAGAAAGAAAGAAAGTGTTGGGCAAACCACGCACAAGTCAATCTACGCCCACATTTTACCGATGGCGGAAGCGTTTCTAACTTTTTGCTCACTTTCTCTGTGCGCTTTCCATCCCCCCTACATCTTTTCCCAGTTCAGGGTAGCAAATAGGACACTCGCATCTGTTTAAACTATTTGCCTCTCCTCCTTTTTCTCTTTCCCTGAAACACACGCACACACACACACACACGCACTCGACACAAGCACGCACGCACGCACGCACACACACACACACACACACACACACACACACACACACACACACACACACACACACACTCGACACAAGCACACGCACAGACGCACGCACACAAGCACACAGACACACACATACATACACGCATGAATACACACATTATTTATCTGGCATCATGGCATGATACATCGGGAAGTTGCGTGAAGAGCGTCGACAACGTTCCATTCTGTCAGACATACCGAATATTCCGCCACCCCTTTGAAGGCGGCTTCTTCTCAGACATTGTAGAGCAACCGCAAAGCACGCTTTACAGGATAACTTGTCTTCACGCACTCGTTTTGAGACGTTAGCGCGGGCTCACGCTGCCAGTGTTTCGAGTGCGACCTAATACCGCGTTCAATCAGAGATGCCAAGCGCGATTTGCGTGGCTGCGTAACCTCAGCGAGGCTATCTTTCTAGCAATACGCCTCCAGATTTTCGCTCCGTAGGTAAGTACCGGTAAGATACAGCTGCTATATACCTTCCTCATGAGGGATAGTGGTAAACTACCATTCATGTATTGAAAATGTTTGCTGAAGGGGCTCCACCCCATCTTTATTCGTCAAGTTACTTCATTCTCATGGTTCGGCTCCGCGGTCACTACATGTCCTAAGTAGAAGTATTCCTTTACAACTTTCCAGTGCCTCGCTGCCGACTCAAAGCGCTCTTCTCTCTCTCTATCTCTCTCTCTTTCAACCCCCTAATCTCCAACCCAGTGCAGGGTAGCATACCAGATAATACCTTCTGGTTAACCTCCCTGCCCTCCTCTTCTCTTTCTCTCTCTCTCTTCCGATACTGTTGCACATTAGTTTAGTTTTCTGTCTATTATTTTCAGACCTACCACACTGCTGTCCTTGTCCAATTCAGTAATCATAAGTAGCAGTTGTTCCCCTGATTGCAGGTTCAGGTTCAGGAAAGTTGCAGGTTTGGTCCCTGCCGGTGGCAAGTTATCTTTTTATCAACTTTACATTTCTTCACATTTTTATCATAATTACTACAAATAACATGCCCTATACTTTCATTCGCATTATTGTCTGTTAGCTTTCATAATTATTGGGTCTAACAGAGAAAAAACGAGCCCTTAAAATTCCCCTTCTTTCCTTCAATTCGTCCGCTGAGTTACTCATCAATGCAATGTCATCAGGGAATCGCAGGCTACCAAGGTTCTCGTATCCCTTAACTCTTCCCACTCTAGGGCCTTGAAAGCCTCCTGTAAGCACGCGGTGAATACCACTGAGGAGATCGTGTGTCCCTGCCTTACACCCAAGTTCATTTGAATTTTGTCGCTTTCTTCATGGATGACTATGGTGGCTGTAGAGCCGATATATATATATATATATATATATATATATATATATATATATATATATATATATATATATATATATATATATATAGTTCGTCGATGCCCTGATTCCGCAGTGCTTGCATGACTGCTGATATCTCGACCGAATCAATTTATTTATTTATTTATTTATTTATTTATTTATTTATTTATTTATTTGAATGCATCTCGCATTTCCGCTCTGGGACACCGCTGCTTCTTCGCTCAAAGCAAACGACGCCGACGCCGACACCGGAATTTGTGCGAAACGGCCTCCTTAACGCTATCGCGTTAAAATGACGCGTTGGCCGCTCGAAGTTCATGCCCAAAGAAAAAAAAAGACAGAAAAGAAACTGATTCTCGAAAGTGGATATACATTCCATCGGGGATGTGTGGGATGTTCGATGACGCGGGGGGGGGGACCTTCTGGAATTAGTCGACATAACTGAGGCCCGTAATTGCCGAGCCTTCTCTCCGTACTACGCTTCACCTCGCTTCCGCGTCAACCCACGCAACAGCTTTTAACATCGCGCGTATCCGCGGGGCCGCAAGCGCGACAACTCGTCCCACAACGTGTTATGCGTTGATCGTCGCTTCTAGCAACAACGCGAGAAGCGTCGAGCTGGCTCTGCGGCAACATCATCGCGACACACATCCCGCGGGAGCGCCAAATGGGATGACGAGCAATAGGCGGAGACACACGCTCGGCAAACACGCGCCCTTTTGTTTTGACTCGGCGTTCTTGTTCTCTGTTGCGTTCATCGTCGCTACATGCGTTACCGCGGCCACAGGCAGGCCTCTGTCCATCGATTGCGCGGTTGGCCGTCACGGCGATGGACGGCGACGCCCTCGTCTCAGTAGGGGGGCCTCGTCAGCGAGGCCGTTAGCGTGTCGACATGCGAGCCAAGGACTTGACGAGCGCCACGTGCTCGTCGCTCGGCACGATCGAGCGGCGTGGCCGGGGCAGAGAGAACGGCCGGGCGCCTGGCAGGAAACGGCCTAACGGTCTAAGTCTTCGTCGATTTTTCTGATACATCCCTCCCTTCTTCCCTCTTTCTCTCCTCCTATCTCCCTCTCCTCTATCTCTTCCCTCATCCCGAAAGAGTAAGCAGGCATTGTGCCCCTCCAGGTGGCAGTTGCCAGCTTGCTCTCTCTCTCTTTCCTCTATGTCCGTGTGTATCTGTGTATGCAAATCAAATAATAATAAATAATAATAAAAATTGTAAAAGTATCAGTGGAAAAACGGAAGGGCTAGAAAGGAAAGCACATTACAGACGCTTAACTTACAACTGTTGTTTATTGCATATATTTCACAAGAGCATGAAATCGCGTGTGCGCGGGGAAAATTATCACAGGGCGGACACACAGGGCAGACCAACGCAGGGCAGACCAAATAAAGAAAATGGCTTTTCTCAATAGTTAAAGTGGCGTTCAGTAACCAATTCCGATAAGAAAAGCTTTATTGTTAGCTGTTAAAAAAATTCGTAAACAGGGGCTTGTGTGCTCGAGCCGACGTTTCGACAAGTGAACTTGTCTTCTTCAAGGCTGGAAGATGTTTACCGATTTTTTTCATCACAGTGTTCCATCTTCCTATTCCGGTTGTTCATTGTTAGCTCTGTTGGTCCGGCGTGGTAACACCGTGTGATAAGTTTGGCCGCACATGCGCGATTCCTGTGCACTAGTTAAACATCTTTAGTTATCATCATTTGTGAGTTGAGCTTCTCTCGAGTCATTTCCTTTCCGTTCCTGCCGTTTTGCCGCTCATACAATTTTGCAACATGACGCACCAACTCGTTCATCACCCCACCATCTTGAGCCTTACTGGAAATCTAAACTGTGAGCGTAAATTGACATTTGATGTTGCGGGGTCTGAAATGAGAGCTGTCCTCGGAACAAATGGACACATTACACGCCGGTGTGCAGAAGAACACGTGTACATTTAGTAACATCTTTTACATAACGGCGAGCCTGCCAGCCGAATCTAATAAATAACTTATCATATGATAAATAACCAAATATAGTGCCAATGCAACACACAGAGAACAAAACACGCACAATGTACCACGAATGCGGCGTCGCCGACGTTCGACTCGTTACGCGAGCCCGCGAGACCGAGGCGAGGAATCGTTCCCACAGGCTTCCCGCGAGAGACTACTATCCACGGCTGCGACAAACACCAAAAAAGAAAAAATGCCTATTTCTCAACCATGGCCTCCGAGATTAGCCGGCGGCGAGCCGTCGGACTAATCTCGGAGGCCATGTCTCAAGTGCCCGCGTAACCTCGCTACCCGCCAAGCGGTGCCACTGGTGCTACCTCTCAACCACAGCGCCATCTAGCACTAGGCGTCCAAGCTAGCTACGACTAATCCGCCGGACGAGCATTCGCTATGAAGCAAGAACGAGTTTACAGGAGATGATAGCACCCCCGCAAGCTATCCCCAAAGAAAAGGAAAAAGAAAACTGAAATGCCTAACGCAGGGACGGTCAACCAGAATATTGTCTGGTTGGCCACCCTACGTCGGGAAAGGAGAGTACAGTGAATTCCTGCGTTCGAACCGGACTGCACAATTTGGACAATGAGGTTGTCACAGGCCAATCGCCACTGAAGAAGCACAAAAGTTGCTTCACTGCATTGTGGGCGAACGAGCGATGGCGACGGTGTCTCCTAGCAGCTGGACGAGAAGCGGCCGATCGTTCAGTAAAAGAAATGTTTGTAAGGAGATAAAAGAAAAGAGTTTAATGCTCATACGTGCAGGGAACGATAGTATTCTTTGCCGTATCTTTTTCTCTACCCCAATTTATGGTTCGCATTCAAATGAACCGTTGAAAAACAATATGAACCGTAAATTAACCTTGTAATGGCCAGCTGCGAATGCCCGTAATGATGCAGCTTGTCGGTACAAAGGAGCCACCAACATACATCGAATAATTTATCAGAGAAAAAAAAAAGATATATGAAACGACCAACAAGGCAAGCTGAAACCATGACCACAGCGTACGTGGGAGTGCGATCATTGTCCGAAAATGCGTGCGTGATTTATGGAACCCATGTACACGCGAACTGTGCGTCGGGTAATCCTGGGCATCTGTCCCATTCCCACAGTTGTGCATCCTCCAATGGCAAAGACTGCGCGCCCCTTTTCACTTTACAAGCTCAGCAGCGAAACTACCCATGGCCCGTCCCCTGTCTTTCTTTTTTTTTAACGTTGTAATATCGTTCTGCGAATTCGCTTACTCAGCAGTTCCATCCAGAGAGCTCTAGAATAAATATTCCACGTGCAAGTTTGCCTGGGCATAGTTTCTCCGAATCACAGAGAGTGTCTCTTTCGCAATAAGAGTCATGATACCACCCTCATTAGGACCATACGCATGTTCTGTACTTAGCAGTAAAATCATCGCTTGGTTTAACCCTTTCAATACGGCGTTTAAATAATGGGAGTTCTTCCGAGCGTCATTATCGTTATACTGGTATGCACGACGCTGCGGGTCTGATTTGAAAAGCATTACGACTCGTGCGAAACTTAGTATATGATATATCAAAGAAAAACATCAAAGGACGAAGGACAAAGCGAGACACGAAATATGAAAAGTGGGGTAAATAACGGGAGTTATCTTCGTTGAGGGTTCGTATCCTTGGGCCTATATAACCACGGGTTTGCGCTAGCGACAGTTCGTATTGAAAGAGCCCTTAGCCCGACTTTAAGCAAAACAAGCGACGGGAAAGAAGGGAAGATATACGTTGCTGAAGAGTTAGTATTCTAATGCGTTTAGAGTTTATGTGACTGGTAGTTAATATCTCGAGTCTTTACCAAGGCCTTTTACTAGCGGTTTACACAAGGAAGGTTCGAAGAACAAGCTCTGACCATTCGTGATGCTACTAAATGATGTTTGCGAAATGCAAGAAAAAATTACCGTATCCTTATGTTTGAGCACACGTTAGGAAATTGTTAGTGCAAACTGCGCGAAGAGGGGATGAAAGAAGTTGCAGGCACGTGCGCTCACGATTGTCACTGCTCTCGACCCATCTCTGTGCAGTTTATACTAAGAGCAAATGTACCAGGAAACCAAGATACGCCCTTCCTTGATGGTCAAAGGGCACCGACACGAGCAATTTCAGTTGGCCGTTCGTTTCTTTTTTCTTTTTTCGTTAAATGAAAGGTCAAACTTAATATGTGGGGTTTAACGTCCCAAAACCACCATATGATTATGAGAGACGCCGTAGTGGAGGGCTCCGGAAATTTCGACCACCTGGGGTTCTTTAACGTGCACCTAAATCTAAGCACACGGGCCTCAAGCATTTTCGCCTCCATCGAAAATGCGGCCGCCACGGCCGGGATTCGATTCTGTGACCTGCGGGTCAGTAGTCGGGTACCATAACCACTAGACCACCATGGTGAGGATCAAGCCTTCAAGAGCCTGCAATATCTACTGGTAAGCGTGATTGCGCAACAATTACGTCTTTTAAAAGAGCTGGTTTCGCTTCCTATTGTGCCCTACAACGTCACGACGCAGCATGAGATTCTCGTCCCATGCTCGCGCAAGCTATCACGACTACGCTCCACCGCTGCGCTGGTGACGCACGAGCAGCCATTTTGCGTGGTTTATTATCTGACGTCACCACAACTGGTGCGTGAGGTCACCATAACTGATACTGTAGCCTGACGTCACGCTAGTGTCGATGTCAGTGAACGCGCCGCGTGAAATTAATGCCGAAATAGATATCAGCGTTTACAGAACTTCACACTTGGCCATAGCCGTCTCCGTATATAGGAGATATGTATGGCGGAGTAAAGTCAATTTTGCAAATTCGTGTCAGTACGTTAAAGTCGTCCAAGGTGGTGAAAGTTCAACCGGAGAAGTTTTGCTCGTGCGTGTTCAAATGGCACCAAATCGGGTTCTCTGTCTCGCTCTCTCGGTGTCCCTCTTCTCTATCGTGTCTCAACCTGCGGTCAGCAAAATGAGATAGACAGCTCACAGTCCGAGAGCCGTTTCCACGGAAGGCGAAACGGGATAACAATTGTGTCGCAGCCATCGCTCGTTGTGCTCGAACGCCATCTTGATGCAATCTCGGCGTGCCCACCCTCGATGCCTCGTCAGCCATCTTACCCCCTCTTCCTCGACCGAAACATCAGTGTCATCGTTCATCTCCGTCAAGAGGCGCGGCTGTCACCTTCCGTCACCGAGGCGCCCCAAGCTTTGGTCCGTCTCCGAAATCGGCATAGATGCGCTATTAGTTGCGTAAGTGCATCGTCCTTGGCTCGACTAAGCGCTTGGCTTGACGATGTCGCGCCGGCGCTGAGGCGTTGGTTTTCTTCGTGAATGAACACGTTCGCTTCTCTATAGTTTACCGAGCACACGTAAGCGCCAAGCACGATCGTTTGCAGGGAAAGGGAGGTCGACACCTCGAGGGCGGCAATACGAGAGGACCACTTTCGGGGATTTACAGAGACCGTCTCGAGCGAGATTTGGCGCGACAGTAGGTAATGCCGCAGGCATCAGCGTCTATAGACGAGCGATATTTTCTGGGCCCCGTGCCAAGAGACAAAGAAAAGTAAAAGAAAGAGAAAAATGGTAATTGCAGGAGATTTCCGGTTGGCTATCTCATACTTGGGAAGGAGAAAGGGGATATGGAAAAAAGGAGAGAGGAGGAGAGCGTATGAGGACACCATCAAGTAATTATTGGTATGACTATGTCCAACAACACAAAAAATTATCAATGCGCGGTTAATCATGATTCACGGAGAAAACGCGGCCGCGCCTTCATTGTTTGTTTGTTTGTTTGCTTGTTTGTTTGTTTGTTTGTTTGTTTGTTTGTTTATTTGTTAGTTTGTTTCGCACAGTGCCAAGCAAGACGCCGCCTTTCCAGGAATGGTGTCAGCCGCACAAGTCTGACCACGTTTGCGACGCAAGTCACGCGAAATCCCATGACAGTGTCTCCGAAATTATCGTCCGTAAAATACCAGCCCAAGTAAGGTTATTCCGTCACGTGTGCTTAGGTATGTCTTCTGTGTTACCACGCGGTTTAGCAAAGGTGTTCCGGGATTGAAACCACGTACTCGGGCTCTCAGTAGCTGCCTATCACAACGTTATTTAATTCAAACACGGCTGAGTTCAGAATAGAGGTCACACCGTCACCTGTTCACCAGGTCACTATCATAGGTCGGCAAAACATGTGGAGCTCACTCAGACTCACTCATGAAATATATTTTGCCCTTGGGACTCACTCGGACTCAGATTGACCAAAATTTTACTCAACCGGACTCACTCGGACTCAGACTCACTAAAAATTTTTCTCAGCCGGACTCACTCGGACTCATACTCACGAAAATTTTTCGCAGCCGGACTCACTCAGACTGAGACTCACGGCTCCATCTGAGTCTGAGTGATTCTGAGTGAGCCGACTCATGAGTCCGTTAGCGTACAATTGGCTTCTTCGAACTTGGTGTCAATGCTCTTTATCACCAATATCTCGCATAATCGGGGCTCTACTTCGCGCCTTTTGATCTCGTACCTTCAAATATGACATATCAGTGGTTACAATCCAGTAAGCACCTTTTATTGAAAAAGATGACTCACATGAAATATTTTTATCAAAAATTCCCGGAACAGAGTTTTCGGGGGTGGAAGGGAGGTCATGCCACCCCCCTCCTCCGTAACTCACGCCTCTGATCAATAAATATTGAGCTGGCGTATGAACGCTGGTGCTTTGAAGTATGCGTTATTCGGCCCGACTATAAAGTTGAACCTACGCAACGCTGATAGTAATGCTGCAGTTGAGTAAGTAGAACCATAGATCGGCAAAACAGTGTAGGGCTCACTCAGACTCCCTCAAGAAATACATTTTGGGCTTAGGGCTCACTCGGACTCAGACTCACCAAAATTTTCCTCGACCGGACTCACTCGGACTCAGACTCACTAAAATATTTTCTCAACCGGACTCACTCGGACTCAAACTCACCAAAATATTACTCACCCAGACTCACTCAGACTCAGACTCACGGCTCGATCTGAGTCCGAGTGAGTCTGAGTGAGTCGACTCATGAGTGAGTTTGCCGACCTATGGACTCACTATGTTAGGGCTAGCGCTGGCTTTAACAAAATCTGTCAATATACGTAGGAGCCTAGACTGATATTCTGTGAACGAATATGTAGGGTAAGGTGGGGCAAAATGAGACGCGGGGCAAAACGCGACATTTTGACTTTGCCGACCTGTATAGCTAATGCAAAAAGTACCTTTGTTTGTTTCTCTATTTCCGCGATAGGTTCTGGTAGTTGTCCACCTTTCGATGTGTAAAAGTTGATTATTGCTCACAGCGTTTGCGCGGGAAAAATTACGCGGCTGGTGTCCGTGCGTTCGTGACCCGTCAAAAAGGGGCGAAATTCTGCTCGGCCAAATTTTCGGATCCGTGCATGAAGCTAAGTATTTATTTTGTTACTTTATACTACTAGCTACATACCACCAAAAGTTTAGTTCATTTGGTGCCCGGGGCCAAAGAAATTTTTTTTTAATTCGGGCATGTGAGAGGGGCAAAATGCGACAAAAAGGCATTGAATTGCCTTAAAGAGTGTCTTATTAAGTGAACCATTTACTTTCACTCGTTATATATTATATTTCTTTGTTAAGGAGGCTTCGGACGCACAAGAAAATATCATATAGAGCTTCCTGGGACGAAAACGACTTGAAAAAGCACTGATTGCTATTCAGGACAGGACTCACTCCATTCGCGCTGCATCGAGGTTGTTCCGCGTTCCAAAGGATGCTCTCAAGATGCGCATGAAAAAATTGGAAGAATCTCTGGGTCAATCCACTCACAAACACGCCTGGGGATTGAGTTTTAATGACATTTCATCAATACCGAAATTTAAAAAAAATAACAAGCGCTAGAAAAAGCGAATCCAGCAAAGTTTTAAATTCATCGCCTCACAAAGACCGGCTGGCGAAGTTGAAAGCCTCGAAACGCCCGTGCAGTTCTGCATCAAAACGGCAAAAAGAGGCGAAGAATATGCGTCAGAACATATCTAGCCTCCAGTCATTGAATAAGCCAATGAAGTGCAAGCGTCCAACAAAAGACAACATTAGCACAAAGAAAGACCGGCGGTGTTTGATCTGCAAAGAGTTTTGGAGCAACACAGCGCCGGGTTCTGTCTGGATTCAATGCATAGAGTGCAAAGACTGGGCTCATGAAGACTGCGTGAGGGCCCACGGAGTGAACTTCAAGTGCTTCTACTGCAAAAACTGAATGGTTGAAATTTTTTTCGCACTGTCTCGTTTTGCCCCACGCAGCGTCTCGTCTTGCCCCGCCGTTTGGGGCAAAATGAGACATCTGGCGCATTTTTCATTTCTTTTTTTATAATAAACTTTTAAACTGTGGCAACATGGTCATATTTATGTAGCACATACCTTGTACCCAAAGGAAAGTTTCTGCATTGTCTTTTTATGGTAACGAGTGAAATAAAAAAATATTCACTATTTTCAAATTTTTTGTCGCATTTTGCCCCACCTTACTTTTTTTTTTTGTATTGAAGTAAGACTCTTTTATTATAAACACAGGCTTGGTTCAAAAAGCTCCCATATACATATTTTGTTACTTTTTTATTGAAGGTCAAACTTTGATCGAATTGCGATAGCGTAACCCATAAAATGGCGTTGTATTCTCTAATGTGTGTTTTCATAGCAAGGTCAACCCCGACCTGAATATAGTACACACAGAAGGACTGTTATTTTAAAATCCGGCGAGACGCCATATTGTAAACATAAAAGCGAAAATAACAGAAGAATAAAAAAGTGTAAGCAAAAGAAACTATGTGTTACTTTAAAAAATGCTGAGACTTTATCGATGCCCCTGCCTGGTTGCGCAAAACTAGTAATTAATTTAGGGATTAAGACTGCCTTGGAGGCTGTGGATATATTTCATAATGGCTCGAAGGATTAGCGGTGTTTCATTTGCAAGGCTAACGATGCCACTTGCGCCACCACCGCAATTATGTATGGATCCACTGTGCGCAGGCGCATAGTTAAATAATGTGGGTCCCTCAGCCTCGGATGCTCGCGGGTAATTAGGAACGCGTCTCAGTTTGCGAGCCATGCGGGCCCATCATCAATGGACAAGGTCAATGAACCGATAAATTATGATAATCACACACAAAGAAAAAACGAAGCTAACGAAGCAATAAATGAAGTTTTAAACAATTTAAGAAAGGTGTAGAATCTTTATCGATGCCGCCATAGGGTCAACTTTGTTCGAAAAGCAGAGGAGAGGTGCGACAAAAAAAAGAAAGAAAAAAAAAGAATTCAGGTTGGCGACGCAAGCGCACGAAGAAAATATGGGAAAATCTAGATTTTTGTCAATTCTCTCGGAATATCTCAGACAGCGCAATACTTGGGGAATATTGCATACGAAAATCGGTAGATAGGTGCCTAAGTGTTCCATCGGTGACTCTCACCAATAAAGGATGCGCCTACCTTGACAGAAATCTGCGCATTGAACTATTTAGTTAGATGTGACGTTAGTATGTTGAAGAGATTATGTAATTAATGGTGATTGAAGGGAGCGTTCTTAGAGTGAATATTTTCCCCTGTTGCGCAGGTTTTTCTGCGTATCCCGTGAATTGTATGTTTTTCTGCGAGAAGATATTCCACTGAAGTTTAGCGCAGCCTTCCTTCTGTTTCCTTAACCTTGTCGTTCTTGCGCTAATTAATTATGTCTCAAGCCAATCTCATTTATTTTCAGTGTTAGGCTGTGTCCTACTTTTGCTAAGCGTATTAAATTTGACTAGGTCTGCAATGTTCAGGCGCAATTTTGTCACCAAAACTTACAAAGCCGGTCGTCTGTCAGAGTGGCATTGCAACTATGCTCCCGCTTAACAGGCGTGACATGCGAGTCCGGCCGAAAAATATCGCTTAAATTAGGCGTGAAGATAAACTTACTTCGTGTTTCCGCTTCGGTGGCATTTACACAGCAGAGATTGTAAGGCATATAATCGCCGCGTTCATTCAAACACCTGATAAGTCGAGGATGCCAGAACATTACAAGAAGCAACGCTTAGACGGCGTTAGGCGGGTGAGGTTAACGTCTGTCAGAGTGGCATTGCAACTGTGCTCCCGCTTAACAGGCGTGACATGCGAGTCCGGCCGAAAAATATCGCTTAAATTAGGCGTGAAGATAAACTTACTTCGTGTTTCCGCTTCGGTGGCATTTACACAGCAGAGATTGTAAGGCATATAATCGCCGCGTTCATTCAAACACCTGATAAGTCGAGGATGCCAGAACATTACAAGAAGTAACGCTTAGACGGCGTTACGCGGGTGAGATTAACGTCTGTCAGAGTGGCATTGCAACTGTGCTCCCGCTTAACAGGCGTGACATGCGAGTCCGGCCGAAAAATATCGCTTAAGTTAGGCGTAAAGATAAATTTACCTCGTGTTTTCGCTTCGGTGGCAATTACACAGCAGAGATTGTAAGTCCTACAATCGCCGCGTTTATTCAAACACCTGATAAGTCGAGGATGCCAGAACATTACAAGAAGTAACGCTTAGACGGCGTTACGCGGGTGAGATAACGCATCGTTCATTAGTAAAGCGGCGCTCTCGAGCACTCCACACGTTCCCTTCGTCGCGGCTTTTAAGTGGTTACACAGGCGCTCGTGGTAAGCGCAAAAGCGCGCCCCTGCGAACGTACCAAAACAAAAAAAAAGGGGGGGAAGGGGGGAGGGGGGGGGGGTTAGTTGCTAACTATGTCACCACCAATTCGCTGATCTCTTGGTAGTGACGTCACACAGCCTGCCGCTGTAAATAAATGGTTCCTCAAGACATTCTAAAACTATCTATTCACGCTTGTCATTCACCTTTCAACTCTGGCTTTCCATCTATGAAAGAACGCCTCTTGTGCTGCTGCTGATGCAGCTACCGCAGCCAATGGTGCCCAGCCACCGCCGAAAATTCGCTCCAGCGCCCCACCCTTTTGTCCACACCGTTCGCTCCGTGAACAGGATGCAAAGTAGCCTCTGACTCGCCTCCGGCGCTCAACATCCCGCGACAGAAAAGCCTGGCCCGAAAATACTAAAACTAAGTCGACGCTCGGGAGAGCGTTAAAATTGAGTTTGCTTCGCTCCTTGCGCCATATACGATATTGGCGGGATCGCGCAGCGGCGCATGCATTCGCGTACACACTCGCACACCGGTGGGAGCGCGATCGGTCAAAAACCCTCCCTGGTTTTGAATGCCAGGGAACGACCCGCCACTCCCGAGCCCGAGGCTTTTAGCAGCAGCGCCATAAATCTCCCATAAAGAAAGAAGACTATAGATGCGGTGCATGCACTTACATGGCGCGTCTGCGCAGTAGGCTTATTGAAGCCCAGGGATAAACTGATCAGCGCCTCACGCTCATACGCGCCTGGCTTCACCGCGCGAGCGCGCACGCGGCCGATAAAACTTTGTTACCGCGGCACTCAACTTGCACCGCGGCGCCGGAGGCGCGTTCCTTTACGCTCGCGCTCCGTCACGGATAAAAACTGTGCGGGGGGGTGTCGAAGCTACGGTCATAACCGTGTGTGCGCGCTATGCGGCGCTCACAGCCTTCTCTTTGGCCTTGGCGCTGTGGATGAATTGTAGGGACGACGGCGCGGCTTCTAGGCAGCCGTCGCGTATCGCTTATAGGAGAGATAACAGGAGGGGATGGGTAATCAGCAACTAGAGCGCCGTAATTGGTTTTCCCAAGCTTTAAGGCCTTCGTATTGCGCGAAAAAAGAGAAGAGAGAGAGAGAGAGAGAGAAGGAATATAGGAAATGTAGGGAGGTTAACTAGAATTCAATAGTCAATTACGCGCCAAATTTACGACCCCACACATACGAAGAAACACATAGACAGGACGGGCGCTCCTATGTTTCTCATGTGTTTCTTCGTATGTGTTTCTCATGTGTTTCTTCGCATGTGCTCATGTGTTTCTTCGTATGTGTGGTCGTAAATTTGGCGCGTAATTGACTATTGAATTCAGATATGCACCAACTATTATAGCCCAATAGCGAGTACTACTAGGTTAACTAGACTACGTCCAGTTTGCTACCCTACACGTGGGGAGAGGGGAATAAGGGAGTAAAAGAGAGAGAGAGAAACCCCGCACTCAGCTACCGCTAAAACTAAGCACTACATACGGAGTATATTCATGCAGTGACGACACAATGTGCGACCAGAGTAACACCAGCGGCCTTTATGAGGCGTGAAGTCGAACCAGCGCGTGCATATACTGTAGCGTTAGGTTTGTATCTGGCGCCGAAACTGACGTTAACGACGTTGCCTTACCAGAAGATTACGTTGGGCGAGTTTTAGGTAAAACATTACTGACAAGCTAACCCGCTAAACAGAACCGAAAGAAACAGGATAATCATTACACGCGTCGCGATCCTCTGTCCTCGTCCGTTCAGCGCTGTCGCTCGTCCATCGTGACAGTACGCATGTCCTGTAAGTACAGAAACTGGCCACTGCCAGTGAAAAAGCAATATATATATATATATATATATATATATATATATATATATATATATATATATATATATATATATATATATATATATATATATATATATATATATATATATATATATATATAGACCGAAAATGGAATGCCCGCGTTAAGTTAGCGCGCTCCGAACCCCAAAGAAACACGCTCCGATGCGCTCGAGTGCGACGCCTTCGGAAGCTTAGCTTAACGGCGATTTCCGCCAGCTGATTTCGGGGGCACGAATGGAACGAAAATGTTACATGGCAAATGTTACGTTCCTTCCACTGTAGGAACGAGTGGGGAAGGAGAACGCACTTCATCAACTTCATCGGAGGAGAGAGTCGGAAACACGTCATTCTTCCGGATGCCGTATCAGGGGGCGAGCTCTCGTACAGGCCCTCGTGCACCGTCTCAGGGTTGGAGCGCGTAGAGCGCACTCCGTAATCACGCACCGGAAGTCGCTTTTTAACGCGATAGCGTTAAAGAGCTCGTTTCGCAGAAATTCCGGCGTCGGCGTAGGCGTCGGTGTCGGCGTCGGCTTCGTTGGTTGTGAGCCGAAAATCATCATCTTGTGCGTGACCGAAAAATCGAGAAAGATGCAAATAAAATAAATAATAAAAATTTTCGGGTCTGAGTGAGGATCGAACCCGGGTCGTCTGCGTGGCAAGCAGGTGTTCTAACACGCAGCCATGCCTCTGCTTGGGAACACTGTGAAAATAACTTCCTCTGCTTGGAAATGCAGTGAAAATAACTTTTATGCTTCGCAAACGGAAGCGTCTTTTAAATAGGTGTCGGAATATAACATGTAATATCCCAGGAATATTGCGTGGTACAAGCGTACATTGCCATCGGGCGTCAGGATCATAACGATTCCATAGTTTAAAGCCAGCCACGCATTACAAACGGCACACACCTTACTGCGCGTATTCCCTTAACACCACGTAGTGGGTGCATAGCAAGTTCGAAAACATTTCCCACATATGCCGCGCATAATTGCTCCTGGTTTAAAGCATGCTACCCATTACACAGTATGCACTAAGTGATTGAAGTACGCACTAGGGACGGGATATCGCTATCGCGTTCAACTCTTAAAGGCGAAGATTAAGGGTCCCCCAAATTTTTAACGGTTAAGTTTAAAAGAGCGCACTCCGCTGGCTATAGAGCACGCTCGAACTCCTTAACTTAACGCGCCCAATAATTCCGCTGCGGGTGGCCAGGCGCCTACTGCGCTGCACTGCTGAACGCGAAGTTGCACGTTCGATGCTGGCCGCAGCGAAGGCATTACGAAGAGGGTGAAACGCCAGAACTCTCACGCCTTGACATCTCAGCGCAGGTTACGCTGTGTGTTGTGCGTGTTGTACGTGTTGTGTGCTGCGTGTTACCTATGTGCACGAACCAGAGGTGATAAAAACTGATCCGTAGATTCCCACTGGGGCACGCATCATAACCAAGTTGTGCTTTCGACAAAACTAAAAAAAAAAAGGAATCTCGGAATCAATAGACTAATAATGTTTTCATTGCACAAAGTCTAACCAGCCCAATCAGCACGTGGACTATGACAGACAACATAGCAATACGCTCCGAATTAATTTTGCCAACCTATGATTCCTTGTGATGCACTTATTCCTAACTGAAAAAAGTGTAAATTGCTTATATATACAAAACGATAGTTCGACCATCGCTTGTGCTCACTCAAACTGCTAAAGTAAGAGGAAAAGATTGGGGGGACCCTTAAGCTTCGCCTTTAAGAGTTGAACGCGATAGCGATATCCTGTCCCTAGTCCGTATTTCAATCCCTTAGTGCACACTATGTAATGCGTAGCACGCTTTAAACCACGAGCAATTATGCGCGGTGAATGCGGGAAATGTTTTCGAAGTTGCTATGCACCCACTACGTGGTCTTAAGGGAATAAGCGCAGTAACGTGTGTGCCTTTTGTAATGGGTACAGGGCTTCGAACCACAATGTCATGATATTCACATCTTCTGACGCCCGATGGCTATGCACGCTTGTACCACGCAATATTACTGCGATATTACATGTTGTATTGTGACGCCTGTATACAGGACGCGCGTGTTTGCAAAGCATGTAAGTTATTTTCACTGCAATTCCAAGCAGAGGAAGTTATTTTATATGCAATCACAAGCAGAAGCGTGGCTGCGTGGTAGAACACCTGCTTGCCACGCAGAAAACCCGGGTTCGATCCTCATTCGGACCCGGAAATTTTTATTATTTATTTTATTTGCATCTTTCTCGATTTTTCGGTCACGGACAAGATCATGATTTTTCTCTCACAACCAACGACGCCGACGCCGGCATTTCTGCGAAACGAGCTCTTTAACGCTATCGCGTTAAAAATTCTGAAAGAACACGCGCGATTTATACGTTCCAGCCACGAAGGAACAGCCGAAGGAATGTTAACTATCAGCGCGTGCAAGACGTTGAGGTCAGAGATACCAAAGCGGGAACGCGGAGCGACGAAACTGACTCCAGGAAATGTCCACCCAATGCGTAATCATGTTACGCTAAATTATCAGCCCTCGGCGCACGCTTTCCGGGGGGAAAAAGAGAGAGAGAGATAACGTATCTCACAGAATCGTGCAGCTACCACACTCGCACGCGAAGTTACTCGCGCATGTCGGAAGAGAATGTTCTTAAAGCGTTTAGTAAAGTTACCCGAAACACTGCATCTAGATCAACGTTACTAGTCTAGATTAAAGCCTACTGAGATTCAAAAAAAAAAACACATTAAGCGTCTGACCGGGCGCCTGCCCAGCGCTGGGCCAACAATATTCTGTGCCATTCCAAATTGAAGTAATTGGTTCCAAGGCGTGGCAAGACCCGGCGAATTCCTCGTTTTAAAGAAAGATACATTTTTTCGTCGCGAAACCCGGGGTGCCATTTGCATTGCATATTTGAACACGCGCATGGCGACAAAAGCCAGGTAAAGAAAAAACCTCGTTGAGAACACTGACCCCACACGTCGAAATGTCTCTCATAATCAAATCACGGTTTTGGGACGTAAAGCCCCGCAAATTATTATTATTAAATAAGGAATGGTCAATGAAACGACGATTATAGTGTGATTCATTTATAGTTGCTCACGCAGTGAGTCCATAAAGTGTTTTGTAAAGACGGACGACGCGGCACAAGGAGCACTCGGTAGGTTCAATGAAATTCCACTGTCCTCCCGAATTTCTCAAACCAGTGCGGCGCATTGCAGATGACTTCTAGAGCGCGAATCTATTGCGGGTTCTGACAGCTGTCGATGTTTCCGTCTTGATGTCAGGGTTCCGGGGCTAGATTCTTTTGTAGAGGAACCAGCTACGCGAGGATGTCGAGAAATAGAGGTGAGGGGGGGCGCACTCTCTCCTAAAACAAAAAGTGACTCAGTTGTACAAAAGATAAGTGCGGCAAGTTGGGCAGGTTGGTAAAGATGCGTAACTGCGACTGGGTAGCGCATAGTACACGGGTACAAAAGATAGAGACTTAGACAGCACAAGCGCTATAGACAGCACTCAGACAGCGCTTGTGCTGTCTAAGTCTCCATCTTTTGTATCCGTGTATTACGCGCTACCCAGTCGAAGTTATGTACAAAAGAGATGACAAAATTTTATACCGTCTCGTATGCTTTTGCCTAAGACCACTCGAAGGCGAAAAGCCATCTTTTTATTCACAGTCGATTGTATTGGTTCCCCACCCGCTCCACCTGGAAAAGCTTTCCGCACTTAACGAGGTTTTACACAGTCTCAGGGATCAGAGCAAGCTTTCTGTCCCTCACGTTGTTTTGCAAACCCTCCAGCATCCGACCCACCTTTCACCAAGCGGTGATGTCACGTGATGAGGTCACTGTGCGAAGTCATAGTGACGTCATAATGACGTCATTAAATTTTGGTGACACGTGACCCTACGGGGTGACTTCCTCACGCGATGATGGTTTTTTTGCGTCACTCGTGTTGTCGTCGACTTCCACGGTCACTTTTCGCGATTGGTGAAGCATCTAAGCCTTCTAAGGCATTCGCCTTAAAAGAGTTCTTGGAAGGACAATGCCTAAGCTAACATTGCGCAAAATCGTTTCAAAGATCTTGTTACCATCGAAATGAAGAATCTAGGGCTCAGTGCGTCTGGAACTCTACTAGAATAGCATATTGGTAAATGAAAAAGCTCTAAAGAAAAAAAAAAACGAGGGACAGGAAGGCGGCAACACGAGCGCCAGCCTACCTTTTGTCGCTCACTTTTTTTAGCACTCTTTACTCAGTCAATCCGTCACCGACTTACTCAACAATCCATCCTTCTATAAGCGCGTTATTCCGCTCTATCCATTTTGCCAAAGGTTCGCATGGCCGACTTTTGATCTACGGCCCCCCTCCCAAGCCGGCACGCTATTCGTGGGACAAGCCGGCTGCATATAGCTACTGCGCTTTCATGCGCGTCAACAGAGTCGCGAAAGTCGAAAGCGCGCTCCTAAAGCAGCGCCAGAAATCGAGAGCGTGAAAGCGACTTCCCGGGACGCTGCCGCGTCCGTAGATTCCTCGAAAAGTTTTCGAAGCACCACATCCATAATAATTTATTTTTTTTTCCTGTGCAAGTACAGTTTTTTGCATTTGGCCTCCTCCCCACCCTTCTACTCTATCGTCTATACCACCACTGCTCTTTACCTTTGCTCAGTAAACAGCTCAGTAAACAAATGTTCAGTAAGTAACTCAGTAAATAAATTTTAAGGGCTTGTTTTTCTTTGTTAGACACGATATTAATGAGAACTAACAGACAATAATGTCAAGGAAAGTATAGGGGATGTTATTAGTAGTAAATGTAATGCAGATGTGAAGAAAGAAAAGTGGACGAAAAGATAACTTGCCGTGGGCAGGAACCGAACTTGCGACCGCAGGTTCGCAGGTTCGGTTCTACCGCAGATTGCAGGTTCGGTCCCTGCCATCAGCAAGTTATCTTTTCGTTCACTTTTGTTTCATCACATCTGCATTACATTTACTACTAATAACATCCCCTATACATGGCATTATTGTCTGTTAGTTCTCATTATTATTCAGTAAACAAATGTAGCTTTTTTCAAAAGGCGGAAAGCTTATATACGTACTGAAACGGGAAAACTGACACAACGAGTAGTACCAAAAATTCGATAACGTCACACGAGATACGGAACGTCAAATAAAACACCGTAAGGTAATTAAAACTCAATTGAGATTATGTAAAAGTAATAATAATATAATTTATGGAGTTTAACGTCCCAAACCACGATATGATTATGAGAGACGCCGTAGTGGAGGGCTCCAGAAATTTAGACCACCAGGGGTTCTTTAACGTGCACCTAAATCTAAGTACTACACGGGTCTCGAGCATTTTCGCCTCCATCGAAAATGCGGCCGCCGCGGCCGGGATTCGATCCCGCGACCTGCGGGTAAGAAGTCGAGCACCTTAACCACTAGACCACCATGGAGGATTATGTAGAAGTAATTACGGGTAATTACGAATAAACTGAATATAAGTGAAGGTAATTAGAAGTGAGCGAAAACTAAGTTAAAATAATTAGGAGTAATTAGGGGTGAACGTAAAGTAATTTAAAGAAACTTTAGTCAGACAAAATGGTGAATTACTAGGTGAAATAAAATGAGTAATTAGGAAATTGCACAGTAGTCTAATTAGGAAAGTGTCCACCGGACAGATTTCGCCTTTGAGTCATCTTACGCAAAGGATCGTGGGACTATTAATTTCCAAGGAGCACTGTTATTGCTTTCTCAAGTAAAAGATGTCATTCCAAGAGCTGCGAAATAATCTACGGCATGAGTAACGCACCTGAGAATCGGGTTAGAATACCTGAAGTGAAAATACGTGTCAAAGGCACCTCGTTGGCTGCGAAACAATATCAAAGAACTGCGGAGGGTAAAAAATTAATCTACACTTAATATTTGTTTTTTTACAAAAGCGTTTATCAATGCACCGTAGGAGCTTTTAAAGATGATATCATATCGAGGTATGCGTCGGTACATAAATCAGTCAGTTATTTATTTGACGTGTCTGAAAGTGTTCCACAGTGCATCCATTATTCAACGACGGGCCCAGCTCTATCCACGTCAGAAAGTAATAAAGTCTCCGCTTTTGCTGATATGCCTCCCATGGCAAGGTGTCCCATATGAGCACAGAGTGACCAAAAACATAAACTTTTGGCCCCATTTCACTTTGAGCTAGGCTGCCAAGACATATGCACGAATTTCGATTCGAAGAATCTAGCATTGCGTCACTTGGCTTTGCCACATACACATCCATATTGCGGCGGTGCACCCTTTACAGGAAGGATAAGATAAATAAAAGGATCAAGGTTATAAAAGTCCCATGGTTCCTTATGCCTTTTCCTAAGATGAATCGCATGCGTCAGCCATCTTTTTCTTCCCAATCGATTGTATTGATCACACCTCGAAAGCCTTTTCCACCAGACATGGTTTTGCACTGCCTACGGCACAGGTCTAAACTCGCCTCAGCCAGCGGGCAGCAGTCACGCAATTCAGTTTCGCAAGGGCCGGGGCAGTGAAGAAGGTAGGGGGTGGGGGGGCAGGGGGGGAGAGATTTGAACAATTTTCCAGCAAACATTGCCATTTGAAAGAAAACTGTCCTATATCTCATATGCAGGTCATTCCCGAAGGAGATTCTGGGCCAGGATTCCAAAACTACGTCGATACCGATCTCCAGCATGACAAATCAGAGTACCGATTCTGAAACAATTTTTGTTTCACGGTTACGTTTCAAAACAAGATGAACACATGGGATGCCTCACGGAGACAATGCCTCAAACCAGTCATGCCTGTGTAGCTCACGAACGTACTTAATAAGAAAATAAAAACAATGTGGGGCGAAGGTAGTCATGTGCGGGCCGCGGGCCGCAGCCGAGAGCCTCACGGGTCGCACGCGGCCCGCGGGCCGCGTGTTTGAGATCCTTGGATTACGGTATCGGAAGCATTGGGAGCTTTCAGCGCCTCACGTTGTTTTGCAGTGCCTCCTGGGTCGGCACACCATAGCCCAAGCGACGATGTCATGATATTTATGTAAAGTCTAGTGACGTCATCATGACGTCATAACATCTGAACACCTGTGACGTTATGATGACGTCATAACATTTGAACACCTGTGACGTTATGATGACGTCATAATATCTGAACACATGCGACGTTATGATGACGTCAAAATATCTGAACACATGTGACGTTATGATGACGTCATAACATTTGAACACATGTGACGTTATGATGACGTCAAAATATCTGAACACATGTGACGTTATGATGACGTCATAACATTTGAACACATGTGACGTTATGATGACGTCATAACATTTGAACACCTGTGACGTTATGATGACGTCATAATATCTGAACACATGTGACGTTATGATGACGTCATAACATTTGAGCACCTGTGAGGTTATGATGACGTCATAACATTTGAACACATGTGACGTTATGATGACGTCAGAACATCTGAACACAGGTGACGTTATGATGACGTCATAACATTTGAACACATGTGACGTAATGATGACGTCATAACATTTGAACACCTGTGACGTTATGATGACGTCATAACATTTGAACACATGTGACGTTATGATGACGTCATAACATTTGAACACCTGTGAGGTTATGATGACGTCATAATATCTGAACACATGTGACGTTATGATGACGTCATAACATTTGAACACATGTGACGTTATGATGACGTCATAACATTTGAACACATGTGACGTTGTGATGACGTCATAACATTTGAACACCTGTGACGTAATGATGACGTCATAAGATCTGAAAACCTGTGACGTTATGATGACGTCATAACATTTCAACACATGTGACGTTGTGATGACGTCATAACATTTGGACACCTGTGAAGTTATGATGACGTCATAAGATCTGAAAACCTGTGACGTTATGATGACGTCATAACATTTGAACACATTTGACGTTGTGATGACGTCATAACATTTGAACACATGTGACGTTATGATGTCGTCATACGGCGACGTAATCACGCGATGATGGTTTTTTGCATAACTGGTGATGACACCGGCGGTCATTTTGCGCGTTTGATGAGGCATGTAGGATTTCGCCTCAAAAATCATTGAAGAATGACACAACACACACCAAAATTTCCGCTTTCAGCAGAAAATGGAAGTGGGAAGGATCCAAATGTTGTCAAAAATTACATCAGAAATTCATTTGAATCACTTGCCACATACGTCCTCTTCCAGTGCGAGCTGTTTTAGCCTCGGCATGATCAACCAGCTAGCTCAAGGTGTGTTATTCCAGTACATCCATGCATGTATAAAACAAAACGACAGGGTTGTGAAAGCGTAGCAAGCGTGTGGACGTCCTAGCTTGCACGAAAGGTACTGCAAACTTATCGTAAAAGGCGGAAAACGTCCAAACGCG
Organism: Rhipicephalus appendiculatus; assembly: GCA_030522465.1. Classification (NCBI taxonomy): domain Eukaryota; kingdom Metazoa; phylum Arthropoda; class Arachnida; order Ixodida; family Ixodidae; genus Rhipicephalus; species Rhipicephalus appendiculatus. The sequence continues at coordinate 94,997 of JALIZH010009301.1, forward strand.
CTTTCTTGCGGATGAAGCATTCTTAAGGGCGTTCTATTTCGTCTGATGTTGCATTCACGAAGGAGAAAGTTGCTTGTCGAAACTTTCACTCCAGCGACTCCCCATGTTGAAGAATTTTTCATCTCTCCAAGCATGTCTTGGTGTAATACAATCAAGAGATGCTTGTAGATCAATGCTTGTAATACTATCAAAAGATGTAATGCTTGATGTAATGAGCAACAGCAATCCGCTGCAATAGCACAATGCATAGCGTAATAACAACGGTGCCCGTCTGTTGCTGCTTATTCGCAAACGAAGAAAAAAAGAAATGGTAAGTGAACAACAGAACTAGGAAAAAAAATTTGAAACAAAGGCTTCGAATGTTTGTTCGAAATATTCTGCGTTGGTTGGTTGGTAGGTGCTCTACAGCTCGTGCTTTCGTAACATCCCGGCAGCCATTCGTGAAATTGAATTCAGGCAGCCTCTAAACTCTCTGTACGTATTGTATAAGGCCCGGCATGTATTAGAGCGACGCAGAGGAGAAAAGGACCACGCCACAGACGAAGACACAGATGGGCGATAATGTATGCTGCAGTTATGAAACATCAATTCGTCCGAACAGCAACCCTTCTGCATATAAGCCGCTTTGCGAAAGACATTTCTTTCCGCAAGCACGTTATTACGATTTTCGTGCGTGTGCTTTCTTTAATTTGTGACATTAAGCCGTGCGATAGTTCGTTAAATAAGCAATGGCCCAACTGCGCGAGCTGGTCTTTAGATGTACGCCTTCATGCAGAGAGACAACTACCCATTATAATGCGTGACGAAAAACCATTTCTAGCCTAGTACTTCTTGCATACAACCCATTATGAGAATTTTTTTTTACGCGTCACGCCTTGTATGTTTCCGCACACAATTGTTGCATGACACCATCCTTGCCTCATTTATTCAGTCATCCCCACGCACTAAGCAAGAGCTAGGAATCACGTGTTTTTTGTTTGTTTGTTTTTATCTGTGTTTTCTTTTTTTTTTGGGGGGGGGGGGGGGCGATTTCGAAGACCACTGCAAGCCTAGTTCAGGAAGTTTGGTACTTCTTTATCCCAGATGACGCTTTCCCACGAAAAATGATTATTCATCTTTAAAGACCATTTGTGAATTTACTTTTGAATACCAAGTGACTGCACAGCGCTGGTAAATATCATAGCGGGATGGCACGAAACAGAATGAAATGTAATTTTTCATATGTCAGGCTGCTATTACACAATGTTAATATATCAAAATACGCTATATCGTGATAGTCTAGATTCGCGGTTTTCGCCTGTAACGAACTATATCCCCTAATGGACTTAAAGAAAGAATGCACTAAGAACAGATCCCGGTTTAGGGATGTGGACATGAATTTTTAAAGCGGGAATTCATGAAGCGAACTAGCATTGTTGTGGGCTTACGTACATGGGGGGCCACACTCCGTGTTTGGTCATTACATAACTGCATACGAGAGATTTCAATGAAAGTATTTGCGGCGCTCGCCTAGAGAGACCAGCTTTTTCTAGTTCTATCATTATATTTGTTGTGCCGCTATATTACCGGTTGTACCTCTCGAAAATGTTTCTCGCTGAAATGAAAGGACTTATAAGTTAAGCGCGTTGAAGAGCGCATAATTGGACATGCGCCCCACACAGGGTACACGCATTTGAGCATTTAGACTTTATAAGCAGCCTCGCTAATCAGCACACGCTAATGTTTCCTCGGAAGAGACCCAAGTGAAGCAACCGGCTTCAGGAGCAGTGCTGCTTTATGTTCTGACCATGATTCTAACCCTACAACTCTCCCCGCCCCCCCCTCCGTTTTGGCTATTCCAATGCTTAAGTATGATTTGATAGCTTAACATATAGGATTAAGAAATTTTAAACCCCTTCGGTGAAGGGAATTATTCGTAGGACCATATTAGTATTTGAAAAGTGTGCTAGACAATATGCGCCTCGCTTACATTGCTTGCCCGCAACTGCGCACGGCAAGGTTAACAAGTCACTCTTGCATATAAAGCACAATCATTGGCGTGTAACCGTACAATGAACTCGCGGTATGCAAGGCAACTTTCATGCTGGTCGTACACTCTTAATCATGTTTTACGTAAAGTGATAGATATAGCCAGGACAATACGTCTTTTTCATCTGGTTTCCTGGTTATAGCTAGCACTTTGTGCGGGACATGATTAAGAGTGTACTGCAATAACTGATAATGACACTTGACTACAAGCGATTCTTGATAATAGAGGTGATCTAGATATATGGCTTTCTCGAGGGGAAAAAAAAAACAAAAAAAACTCGGAGGCTCTGGCGTTTTCGTTCGCTCGGCGGCCACAGCGATCCCGATGGTGTGATGCAAGGCATCAGTGCGAACCCCTGTGCAGGAATGGACCATGCATGTATTTATCGCATCCACACTTTGGGCAGCCTACACGAAATATTTCAACTATAAAAAAATTACACCATCTCCCGCTAAAGGGAACCATGTGTAGATGTGAAGCAGCGGGCGCTAACGCTTACACTGGCGGTGGCGTTGACGCTGGCGTTATCGCAGCGTTGCGCAGGAGAGAAAACTGAGGAGGCGCAAAGCACGCAGTGATGGAGCGGTGTTGCCTACTGGAACATGCCAATCGCTGCTAATGGGCAATGAGAGACAGAAGACTCCGACTGGACACAGAGACCCGCAGTCGGCTTTTAGTTAACGCGCACGCTGCGAATTTTTATTGTCCAACAACGCACAGGAGAAATCTCCCACCGGCACCACCTTGGAGGTCAAGATCCATTGCCATATATACGGGATGGACAATGAACGGTTGTGCAGCGCGAGCAGTCGGTTTTTCAACCAAGAAACTCGCTAGCAGACGCTGCCTGCGTCGGCGTCGCGAGGCGAGAGAGGGGGGTAGCGTAGGAGAGGAGAGAGAGGGGGGCGACGCGCATGCGCAGTGGGGGTGTGGACGCTGTGGGCAGGGATGCCTAGAGGAGAGAGGGGGGAGCGTATTAGAGGAGAGAGAGGGGGGGACGCGCATGCGCAGTGGGAGCGCGGGGAGGGATGCCTAGAGGAGATAGGGGGGAGCGTAGGAGGGGAGAGAGGAGGGGAGGCGCATACGCAGTGAGGGTGTGGTTGCCGCGGGGAGGGATGCCTAGAGGAGAGAGAGGGGGAGAGGAGGTTTTTTTTTTATTTTTTTTTTGAAAGGTTTGCGCATGCGCAGTAAGGGTGGTCACGCCGGCACACCACCACCACCACCACCACCACCACCACCACCACCGGATTAAGCTTCGCCATAAGATGCTTCACATCTAAAAGTCAACCTACAGACACCTCAGCGTGCTCTGCATGCAATTCTTCAGAAGACCTAAATTCCTTTATCTGAGACCGATATCGTCACTTTTCGGATAGAAAGTATCCGAAGGCAGCCTTAAGCTTGAGCTGCGATTCGAGCTTGAAGTTGGCGGTACGTTCTCGGCCCGCATACCAAAGCATAACGTGTGCGCTGGGCTCCACGTAAGCGCTGCCAGTGTTTACGAAGTCCTTAGGCTTGCAACGAAACCATGTGAACGAGTATATAAAGTAAGTTTGCGTGTGTGACTCCATGCGACATTCCCGTGTTTACGATGACTGCATGTCTCTATAGCCCAGTTACCACGCAGAAACCTGTAGTAGGAAGACTAGGATATTGTTACGATGCTTCGATCTCTTACGAACTCCCCACTAATGCTGTCGGATAAGCTAACTACTCCGACAGCCCGAACTGCCCTGCAAGAGCTGGAAGTTCTTAATTCAGTGTTTTCATCACTTCCGTGATCACCACTGCTGGCCCAAAGGACCACGATTCCACACTCGAACGCCAGAGTGCTGAAGTCATGTGGGTCGGAGAAATTCTGATTTTTGTGACCATTTGTATCCTTGTGTGGGTGCATTGGCCTCTCTCTCTCTTTTGCCCTTTCTACTCGTTATCCCCTTACTCATAGGCATGCGCACGGAGGGGGGGGGGGGGGGCATACATTGACGTAATAGGGAGGGGGGGGGCTGCGACGAACCTTCGCCCCCCCCCCCTCCCTGAAGGGGAACCCTGCGCACGCCTAGGCCCTTACTCCTGTGCAGGGTAGCAAACGGAACTCTCGTCGAATTAAACTCCCCGTCTTCCCTCTGCTTGATTTCTCTCTGTACTAGCAAGCCAGACGATCAGCGAAGCATGCACGTCTAGGCTTATATTAAAGTTGAAAGTTTCCTTCGATGTGTCATTTACAAAGATGAGGAACAAAACTGGACCTTGGAACGAGTCCCTAAGAGAACGGTCCTACCCAGCTTGGACCTCGAGCATGAAGTACGCAGTGAATCCAAAATAAATATATCGCACGACGATAAAACGTCTACGTTTTAAAACCTTCCCATATTCTTACTCCACAACCGTACGCGGGGGAAAAAAAATCTACACCATGCTACTGCTTTTGACGACGCGAGGAGCGCCGTGAGAACTGGAAAAGAAAAAAAAACGTAGGAAAGTAATATCTCTTGTACATTGCGTTATATATCACGGAGGGAACTACGAAACAAAGATTGCAGTATGCCGAATACGGCATAGCGAGTTCAATACATCGATTTCTCCGCACGCCTTCTAGGCGGCCACCTCACTGCCTTTCGCGCAGAGCACTCGACACCTAAGAGAAACGTGCGCCCGGCCGAAAAGAATGGGAGCTGTTCGTCTCACCTTAAATGGTCAGCCACGTCTGGCCCCAAAATTACATTCGTATCCGAACCGTAGAGCCATATGGACTGCCTGCATACGGAACCGTAAAAGCCAATGCGAAAGGCGCCCACCGGGAAGCGAGCAACGTGATTTTACTCCACTGGCTTTCCTCCTATTGCCTTTCCAAAAAAGAAAATCCCATTGTCTTTTGATGCAGCCAACGTTGCGTGGAAAGCTTTTTGGCTGCCGCCGTTCGCTTCCGGGACTACGCCCGGACCCTCGCTTAACTCAATGTTAGAGGCCATTTTCCTTTTTTACTGAAGAGATTTATGCGCGGTAGTATAGTATATGGTCTGAAAGCCTGCAGTGCGCATGCCGTGAGATGAAACCCGTAATCTGGAACTTGCGATTTATGTTCCTCTTTTGGTTGGCGTTTGAACTATCGCTGCCAGAGAATTCAAAAGTGTGAGTACTTGCGTACGCACGCGTGTGTGTAGTACGTGAGTTTGTGTGGCCTTGCGCATGCGCGTGGGGGGGAGGGGGGGTCGCACATCATCGTGAAGTGAAACGGGAACAAAAGGCCAATCGGAACGCACGTTAGGCGCAGTGACGGGATAAACCGATGTAGTTGCTCTTGCCGCCTTTAATGTAAACCGGCCCAGCATAGACGTCAATCTCGACATGGCCGGTTTGGATAGGCGCACTATGTGCAGGCCAGCCGTAGTTTCGTATATGGAATCAAGCGCTGGTTAGAAATTCAGGTCAGTTTACAACCGCTCTACATCCCGATTTAATCATTTTCGACCCTTTAGCATCTCATTTCGCACCGAGCATACCATACGTCCGTGCTAACGTGCATGCACCTGTATTCGCAGGTGTCTCGTGCGTGTGAGATCTCGTGTGTCCATTGTCTAATGTCGTGCGCGTTCACGCGATAGCCTCCGTCACACTTTAATGCGCCAAGTATCAGTGCATTCAAGTTTCCCGGCAAAAACTTTCCCAAGGACACAAGAATTGAGTGACAGACTGAAAAGTGTCACGCGCTACCTTATTCTTACCGTGTCTTTAATTGAAAGGCAAATTGGTACGTGCGAGTGTACGCAAGGACACAGCAAGAAAAAAACACGGACTGTGTCCTCGCGTACAACTTGCGCATACCAAATTACCTTCGAAGTACGAACCAACTCGCCCAGCAACAAGTTTTTTTAAATGCGAATGCATTTCTTAGTCGGGCTATGTCAGGCATCCGGCGTTGTCCGGCGTTGTCCGCGGAGGAGGAGGAGGAGGATAGGTTGAGGAGGTGTCCGCGCGCCGGTAGGTGTTATCTCTCCGCTCTCACTCCCTCTCCCGTAGCAACAGCTGCGGGCGCGCGCGCTTATCCTCGCCCCTAGCAACCGGAGCAGGTGGTGCGGGCGGAGTAGCGGAGAGTGAATGGAGAGGAGGAGCGCCCTCTGGTGTGTGAGGGCGCTCGCATCGCGGGAGCTCGGCGGAGCTCCCGCGTGTGTGGAGAGAGTGTAGGAGAGGGCAGGTGCAGTGCTTCGCCGTTCCTTCTCTCGCCGTTCGCTCTCTCTCCTCCCTGCGCCCCACTCTCCCGTCCGCTCGCTCGCACGTATATATAAATGGAGTGAAGCGCGCGCGAAATGCATTCGCACTTCCTCACGATTCCCTTCGGGGAGGTGGAGGCATTTTTTTTTCTTTCTTTAGTTCATGTCTTTTTTTTTTTTTTTGCTTCTTTAATGACTCGCACCCCAGCATGCAAAACATACAGCTGGTCTACGCTAAAACTATAAACCCTGTCTTACCGTCTTCCTTTTCTCCCCTGGCTACAGAAAACGGCAAACACACACGGCCCTTACTCTGTCATTCTCGTCTGGTTTCTCTCCACTCGCCTCGGACACTTTCCAGCCAACAAAGGGAGAAGAATGCAGAACTTGAGCTTAGGGCTCCCTTCCGTCCATTTTTATCGCCACCGCGTCGCAACAGGAAGCGTTCCGATGTAAAGGTAAGAATAAGCCGCTACCCCAGAAGCAAACAGAGAGCTCGCAGAACGTAATAAAGGTTATTGTCTGTCTGTGCGTTTTCTCTCGGTAAGAAGAAGTAACGGGGGGGGGGGGGGGGGGGGAGGGGGGTCCGTATACGAGCAGCCGCTCTTCCAGGGCGCCGGCACAGACGACGCAAAGAGGCGCGTCCGGTTCCTCGGCGACAGGACGGGGAGATCCTTGAGCCGAGGGCCTTCCCGATTCCGCGGATTTTCAGGGAGAGAAGGGGTCAGCGGGTAGGGGAGAGAAATTAATCTTGCCGTAGGTTGGACAGAGGAACCTACGGCAGGGAGCAACGGGCGTCGGCAACTGCTGAGTGCAGTTGCCGACGTCGTGGTCGTACTAAGGGCAAGAAAAGGAGGGGGGGGGGGGGGGCATACTCCTTTCGTCCATTTCTGCGTTTATATTGCAGCTGCTGGCGACGACCTTCTCTACGTATATATATATATATATATATATATATATATATATATATATATATATATATATATATATATATATATATATATATATATATATATATATATATATATATATAGATAGATAGATAGATAGATACGTACTCCAGTGCAGGTATCTAGAAACCGGGAACGGCACGCGAATCCCGCCGCGATGGCGTACTGCCACTGCTTCCCAACGCATATTGCGCGTGCATTTGCATTCGCGTTCGTGCACGAGTGCGTGCTTATGCGCCTATGTGCGTGTACACGCGTGAGTGCGCGCTTGCGCGTGAAAGTAGTGTCTACGAGTGGTGTGCTTGCATGTATGTGTATTCCTCTACGTGTGTCTGCAAGACAACGACCATTCCAATAAGAATACGAGCGAACTTGCAGTCCGGGTGTTTTCCACGCGTGCTTTCTTTTAACTGCGCGTTGCGTGTGGCGGTATACGTGAAGGAAAGGAATGCGTTTGTGCACACATCTCGCTGGACGCGTCAGGGGGACATCTACGTACGTGTTTGCATGTGGCCTAGCGCACACTTTTACCTGTCTACAAGAGTTTGCGAGCGTGTAACCAGTAGTAAGGCGTTGTGCGACGCTTTACTACCGCATCCACGAGTTTCCGTTAAGCGCTCGCACCTGTACCGAAAGATGGAAGTATTCGCGGGCAGGCACAACGAGTACCGTCAGGTTAGGTCCGGCCTACCGGCGATGCAGTGAGATGATGTTGGAGAGAGAGAGAGAGAGAGAGAGGAGGAGGAGGAGGAGGAGGAGAGGCGTGTTGGACACTGCGCTATCATCCCGTACGCCCCAAGATGAAGGTATCCGACGCACGCCCGGCGCGTCCGAAGCATACCGAACAACAGCAAGGGGAGGAATGAGTCGAGCGGACGTACTCGAAGACGTATATATGAGGATCGGTAGCAACGCACCGAGTGGGCAGCAGCCTTCTCTGACGAAACATCTCGGCAGTGGAACGAGTGCTTTATGACGACGAAAGTGGAGTGTAGGTGGGGGGGGGGGGCACCAGACGGGGCGGCAAAACGAAAGGAACAAGGTACGTAGGTAGGTGCCGCAGGAAATTGGCTGCTCTCTCGTCCGCCCTTATTTGCTCTGCCGTTTCCAAGCGGCAAAAGCATTCCGGCCTGCGCCGAGGTCCTCGCTCGAGAAGTCTTGAGAGCACGGCTAGACGGGAGACCCTTCGGGGACCCGGGCCGTCTTACGGGCAGAGAGGGATCGACACGGTGCGTTGGCGGATCATGAGAGGTCAGGCGGGTCCCGTGTAAGTAGCACGCGCGCGTTTTCGGCGTGCGTGCAAATAAGTAACAAGTAACGACGAGGACTGCGCGAGCAGGCGTGCTTAGAAGTATACACACGTTTCGAAGGCGTTATGCGAGTCCTACGGGTTCCGGGCTCGATCCCACTACTATCGATGTTGTCGTCCTCACGTGCTGCCGGGAGAACGAGCACGAGAGAGGAGACGGACAGCAAGGAGTGATGATCGTCGCAGTACAAGCGGAAATGCGCCGTTTATATTGACGTTCCGCAGCAGCCCTGCAAACGCTGCTCGGGGCGTTCGCGTTGTAGACTCTCACACGCTTGGCCAGCTCGACTCCAGAGGGGAATTGTGTACACGCATTTATGCGATATGGCGCAGCTGTGCCGCCTTACAGCTGCTGCCGTCTTTGACGATTGCCTTTCGTCGCTGCATAGGAAGATGCACGCGCCGGAAGACGACATATATGTGTCGTCTCTTTGAACGAGGAACAAAAAAAAAGAACTTGTTTGTCCAGTAAACAGGAACCCCTTGTAAATTGAAAAGCGCAAGCCCGAACTTGGAGAGCGAAGTTAGAATCCAGACGGTACGTTCTCTGAGAACGTTCCGATGTCGCGTTTGAATGATTATTGCCCTTGCAATATGCAGATATATATGCTATGTGCACTCATTATTGCCACGTGATGTGCAAAGAAGGCGACGACCAAATGATTACTGGCTAAAAAAAAAGCACCCTATTGCACGTGTTTAAATCTGCAGAAAATAAATAAAAATACTAGCGTAGAGCCAACGTTGGCGACAGGCGCAGTCATAGGTCGGCAAAGCTTGTGGAGCTCACTCAGACTCACTCATGAAATATATTTTGTGCTTAGGGCTCACTCGGACTCAGACTCACCAAAATTTTCCTGAGCCGGACTCACTCGGACTCACACTCATGAAAATTCTCTTCAACCGAACTCACTCGGACTCAAACTCACCAAAACATTACTCACCCGGACTCACTCAGACTCAGACTCACGGCGCGATCTGAGTATGAGTGAGTCCGAGTGAGTCGACTCATGAGTCCGTTGGCCAAGAATTAGCTTTTTGAACCATGGTGTCAACGCTCTTTAACACCAATATCTTACGTAATTGGTGATATTCTTGGCGCCTTTTGATCGAGTACCTTCGAATACGAGTTATCACAGCTCGAAAACCAGTAAGGGCAATTTTCTTGACAGACACGACTACATAAAATATATTTATCAAGATCTTCCTTGGAAGAGTTGCCCGGGGAGGAGGTCAAGGCACCCCTTACGTAATTCGTGCCTCTGATCGATAAATATTGAAATGTTGTATGAACGATACTGCTTTGGAACACGTTGACAGTAGACATGAGCATAAACGTGAATCCAGATAAGGCTGACAATAAGGCTGAAGATGAGTAGATTGGACCATAGGTCGGCAAAAAAAGTGGAACTCACTCAGACTCACTCAAAAAATACATCTTCCTCTTTGGACTCACTCGGACTCAGACTCACCAAAATTTTCCTGACCCGAACTCACTCGGACTCACACTCACAAAAAACTTCTTCAACCGGACTCACTCGGACTCAAACTCACCATAAGATTACTCACCCGGACTCACTCAGACTCAGACTCACAGCTCGATCTGAGTCTGAGTGAGTCCGATTGAGTCGACTCATGAGTGAGTTTGCCGACCTATGGGCGCAGTAGCTTTCAGCGAACAAGAAAAAACGGCAGCAGCAATCACTCCATCACGTTATTTATGCATGGAGTAGTACCTTTTCGCTTGGCTAGCCATGACGAATATTTTAAATGCGAATGCATTTCTTAGTCGGGCTAAATCAGGCATCCGGCGTTGTCCGCGCGCCGGCAGGTGTTATCTCTCCGCTCTCACTCCCTCTCCCATAGCAACAGCTGCGGGCGCGCGCGCTTATCCTCGCCCCTAGCAACCGGAGCATGTGGTGCGAGAGAGTGTAGGAGAGGGTAGGTGCAGTGCTTCGCCGCTCCTTCTCTCGCCGTTAGCTCTCTCTCCTCCCTGCGCCCCACTCTCCCGTCCGCTCGCGCCTCACTCTCGACCGTTCGCTGGCTGGGCGCCTCTCAAGGCGATGGCCGAAGTCGGTGCCGGCGCAAGAAATGCATTCGCATTTCCTCACGATTCCCTTCGGGGAGGTGGGGGCATTTTTTTTCTATTGAGGAACGCAGAATATTTGTAGCTCGGAGGAGAATCAGAATATTGTCGCGACGTGAAGACAGAGGTCGTGATGCACAGACAAAGACTAAAACAAAAACAGCAGCAGTAAGTCTGTCTCTTTAATACCACGCGCCAGAGCGGTCTTCTTCTTTCTTGTTCCTGCCTTCTGTATAAAGCACATTCGCGTATGCGCTGCCGTCTTCGTCTTCCTCGTAGCACGCATGTCACAACATTCATCAAGTGCGATAAATGCAGCAGTCGAGTGAGAAGAAAAAGAACTCGGCTTTCGCCTTCGAATCGTCGCAGGCAAACGCATCAAAGGGGCCATGACACGGTCACCCACCAAACTGCGGTTCTCAGCTAAATATAAAAGTATAGGGGGGTCTCTTGTGCCTGTACATGTGTGAAAAATTGACTGTAAAAGAATATTTCATCGCAAAATGAGCCCTAGAAGTCTCCGGCTATAAACCCCTCAGCCCACCGCCGGTGACCGGCCATTTTGCCATGGCGTCTGTGACGTAACGTGCCTCTCGGTGTGGAGCCGTCGTCTTTACCTATGTTTCAGCCCCTGCAAACCATTCAATTTTCAATGCCGAACTTTAAAAAGCTCTAATAGCTCCATTGCACGTGAAGCTGACCACGAAATAATATCGTTAGCCGGAATAGAAACGCTTGCAACACAAGCGGTTTGTTACGTCACGGTTCGCGAGTACACCAGTGTTGTCAGACTCTCGAGCCGCTCGCGTGTGTATAGAAATTTTCGTTATAAGTAAAGTGCTCGACCAAATGCGCTGAAATTTCGCCCGCTTGTTCGTGAACACAGAAGGATTAACCCGCATAACATACATATTATGAGCGAAAGTTGGGTGTGATGGCCCCTTTAAGGGCCGTTTGACTTTTCACGAAATTTTTTTACGGGTGATCTGTGTCTATAGTCATATGCAGCGACGCTGCTACTCTGACTGCCTTCGTTCCTCACCGATTCAGCGAGGATATCTATAACAGTACACCAGCGACTGCAGAAGGTTTCGCGCGGTACAGAAAATATCGCCATGTAATAAGGATTCTTGGACTGGGCGTAAATACACATAAAGGACGACCGAAACAGCTTCGAACTAACGCGGCACGATAGCGCACGTCGGCAATGCAGCATCTGCGGCAGTCCAGCGAGTGAGTCGGTATCGTGATTGCAAAGACAACAGCGGCAGCGAACAGAGAAAACACTTGTCAGATCCTCCTTGGTGGGTCTCCGTTTGTGCTTGCCATGTTCTGTTTGTATATCGTTAAGCTTTAAATGGTTTTTTTTGTCGAGTACAGTAAACGAAGTGATAGACAGATGCGTTAACCGGAATTCCCCCCATGTTTGTAAACCAAGAATGGGGCAAAAAAAAAAATGAAATCAGAGACTTTGCCCTATCGAGAAAACAGGGGCAAGCAAAGCTTAGATTGCGTTTGCGCGACATTCTTTCTTTCTTTCTTTCTTTCTTTCTTTCTTTCTTTCTTTCTTTCTTTCTTTCTTTCTTTCTTTCTTTCTTTCTTTCTTTCTTTCTTTCTTTCTTTCTTTCTTTCTTTCTTTCTTTCTTTCTTTCCTTATTTCTATCTCTCCATCATTCTTTGTTTCTTTCCTTTCCTTTTTTGTTTTCTTTCTTGATTCTTTCTTTTAACTTTTTCAATTCAATTCAATTCCAATTTTATTTACCAGAAAAAAACAATCTGGAGGGACACCTGGGCAAAAAAGCTGTCGCAGCAGCTTGACGAAGGCCCAGGGGTCCCCCCCCCCCCCCCCCGTACATGGCAATAGCACGACACGTGTCACAAAGTGATTTTCACAAAGCATTCACATAGAAATTCATAGCATACACTCTGAAAGGTTGTATACATAACAATCAGCAAACATCATTACATACATAAAATGTAACATTGACACTTCGCACAACAATGCCAGTATGATGACCCTTTTTTAAGTTACAAAGATAAAAAGTAATCGCGCAGATGTTTTTTTATTTAATGTGGCTGTATGTTTGTACCGGTTGAGTATGGTTGGAATATTGTGAGTTCGAAAATGGGACCTTCATCGACGTGCTTAGCAGAGCGACAGTTCACTTGCTACAGGCAACAACGACGGCCACGTGTTCGCTCCCAGGCAACAATGAAATGAGGCAACGTGAAATGACAAGTCACTCTGATAAAAGATCAGATTGCCATATCAGGAACGACTGATAGCCGACAGGCACATGATATAGAGAGCATGAATTTATTCGAAAACGGCGCATGCAAGCGCACAGCTGACTGACGCACCTACGAGGTATACGCATTCTGTGAGCTCTGCGGTACCGAGTTTTAAGCTTACGACGACGCCGCCGAAATCTGTGAATCATAAGATCGTAAAAAGATTCGGCATGAACATGGGAACACGAAGAAGCGAAGAATAAGCAGGCAGAATTACTGAGGATGGCAGCGTAAACAGCGCGAGTGGTTATAGAAAAAAAATTCAGGCCACCTATTCGAAGATGTAGATGCCTTACGATGAAATCTTCAGATTGATCATATTGAAACATTGGTAAATCTTAAATTTTGTGGAGAAATATACCGCTAAAGTGGTTGCTTGAGCGTATTGGTACGACTAAAGTCCCTAGATTTTTGCTCTTCCCTGAGGGAAAAAAAATCTAGGGACTTTAGGTACGACATAGAGGAAAGACAACAGCGCGAAAGACGGAACAACAGAAAAAAAATGCCCCCCACCTCCCCGAAGGGAATCGTGAGGAAATGCGAATGCATTTCTTGCGCCGAGAGATTTCGCGTTCACCGACTTCTGCCATCGCCTTGAGAGGCGCCCAGCCAGCGAACGGTCGAGAGTGAGCCTCGAGCGGACGGGAGAGTGGGGCGCAGGGAGGAGGGAGAGCGAACGGCGAGAGAAGGAGCGGCGAAGCACTGCACCTACCCTCTCCTACACTCTCTCGCACCACATGCTCCGGTTGCTAGGGGCGAGGATAAGCGCGCGCGCCCGCAGCTGTTGCTATGGGAGAGGGAGTGAGAGCGGAGAGATAACACCAGCCGACGCGCGGACGCCGCCGCGGACAACGCCGGACGCCTCACATAGCCCGACTAAGAAATGCATTCGCATTTAAAAGGAAGACGGAAACTACAGCGCTGACTTACAACGAATGTTTACTCGTCAACACCGCGTAAACACCGCGCAACAAAACGAAGAGAAAGAAGGAACATAAAATCACAAACAAAGTTAATATAAACGAACTATAAGTATCATCACTGCAAACCATGATCATTGCACGTACAGCCAGCTGAGAGATAATTTCCTTGCCTGACAAGGCAAAATACCTGCAGAGAGAACATACCAAAAATACCTGCAGGGAGAAATTAATCTAAGAATGCCTGCAGAGAGAAAGAAATACGAAGGGTTTACAGTGGAAGGTGAACGTGTCGGCCCAACAACATTGTGGCTTTGCAATATCAGGTTGAATTGACATTAAGCCAAAAGACGTTAGATGCCTCACCAAAAAACGAAAAGTGACAGTCGGCGTCAACGTGAGCGATGGAAAAAAATCGTCATCCCGTGATGACGTCACCCTATGACGTCAAGATGACGTCACAAATCGATGAGCAATCATCATGACGTCATGATGACGTAATCACATGACATCGCCGCTTGGACATAAAGGGGGCCGATCCCAGAGGCACATGAGGTGCAGAATCCTTGCAATGCTTCCAATTGCTGAGGTAGTGTATAACCACGCTAGGTGTCTACCTAACCACGCTAGGTAGTCTATTTAACCACGCTAGGTGTAGAAAGTTTTCGGGGGGCACGGAGAATCAATAGAATGACCTGAGGAGAAAAAGGTAAAGGAGATGCCTTTAGCCTTCGAATCATCGTAGGCGAAAGCATAATGGCCTCTGTGAGTCTTTATTTCTGTTTAAAGAGAGGTCCCCTTTTCGAAAGGAGTTATCATCCCTCCGCGAATAATTAGGACAGCAAAGGAAACACATGCATTCGCCTTCATTAGAGGTGACATAGTACAACACCCATCAGGCGACACGACGGCTGAAACAGGAGTCAGCTTGCTGTATAGTAAGTTAATACGCACACACCACCAGTTTGGTTAGGTGAGTCAGACCTAGACATCCCTCCAGCTCTTCCCGTTAATAAACCACCCCGTCTACTCCGCAATTCGTGCGAAGAACGCCCATACCGCAACGTTATATGCAGGTATGACGGATATGACAGGTGCGCCTGCCGTTACCAGAAGTTCGACGCACAAACACACGAAGCAAAGCCACGTAGACGCAGAAATGTTCCTTTCCACGTGCAGAAGTTCGCTGGCGTTATTTATTCCTCTCACCGACCCGCGTCGCCAGCGTACGAAGCCATTTCCTCACGGGTGAACTTTGTTACATCCACACAGCGGACTCGGTAGAACAGCCAATAAAATGAGCGGCATGCGGTTGTTCTTTTTATTTTTTGTTTCTTCAAACGTCCTCTTGAAATGGTCAGGTTTGGGGTGAACCATTTCTCTGGCGAGGACTGCAGAGTGGACGCAGCGCGGTAGCTCTGCAACCTGGTTTTCACGATAAAAGCGCATCTAATGAAGAAAAAAAAAAGGAGTGAGACCTGATCTCTTTCGTAATCCTTGAAATGTACCTGGCCGATATGACTTCGCATTTGGTGTCGAACTGCTGGAAATAGGTCTGCTATACTTTGGTGAGCACATACAGACGAAAAAGTACATTTCGTTATTAGATGGCGAAACGAACATATATAGTATTGCCGCAGGCGCGCAGGCATGCACACACACACACGCACGCACACGCGCACACACACACACACACACACACACACACACACACACACACACACACACACACACACACACACACACACACACACACACACACACACACACACACACACACGCACGCGCACACACACAGACACACACACACGCGCGCGCGCACGCACACACACACACACGCACACAAACACACACACACACACACACATACACACACACGCACGCACGCACGCACACACACTCGTATAACAAGAGAAGAAGCAACACGATCATACCAGCGTATTAGCGTTATGCTTCTTGTTATCACATCGTCATCTCTGGAGAAATCATTTAACGCTTTTTTTCTCCAGAACCGCACCTCTCCAATCTAAACAAGCCGCTCAAAATTAATAAGACCTTTATTTCCTGGTGACTGCAGTGCAATTAACTGGAAGCGCGTTGAGGATACTAGAGGAGGTCTGTAAGTCCCATTAACTGGAAGAATAAGCACACATGCCAGATTAGAATATTTGCCAGCGAAGGAATACGTTCGTAGGGCCTGACGTTAAAACAAGTACACACACTGCTATAATGCGATAACCCTCCGTAAATTAAATGTATAACCCCTACCCTCTTTCACCAAAGTACTGACACTCACGTTCACTTAATTACATCTAACTTCAGATAAAGTCTTGAATGAAGAAAGATACATATTGAAAGAAGGCAAGACACGCGAAGGAGAGACAGAAATTTAGGTGGGCAGATGAGATTAGGCAGTTTGTGGAGATAACGTGGCAGCAGCAAGCACAGGACCGGGTTGATTTGCGGAACATGGGAGAGGCCTTTGCCCTGTAGTGGGCGTAGTCAGGATGATGATGATGATGATGATGACATAATGAAATCTACATAGGAAGAAGGTGCCCCATCTTTTGTTGTCTGTGTCTTAGTGCGCTTACAGTATTCAATGTATCATATTGCCAACCAACTCGGACCAAAACGCTATTTTAGAACTACTGCTATGCTTGATGACTATAGCGAGACGATCTTGGGCTACTGCGTCATGCTTTGAATCTTCTGTGCCGAAGCCTCCTAGATTTGTCTCCTAAAGTGCTGCAAACTATTGCAAGTCAACCCTCTTTCCACTGAGGAGAAAAATTGGCTAAAAAACATATTTCATTTTTATATAATTTAGTTTTCTGGGACAGTTCATTTGATGGGACGTTCTTTTCACCAATCCATACTCGCCCCTCAACTTTGGCTTCGTTCATACAAAATTTACGCCTTCCCGGCGGGAACCTCCCTCCCCCCCCTCCGGCCTCCAATCCATCGCCCTCATTTCCGAGAAAACGCCATTTCCTACCACGGGCGAGTTTATTCACCCTCGTCGCGCCGGGGAGGTCGTCAACAATACGGCGCACGACCGCAAACCTTCCGGTCGGTCTTTTGAAAACAGTTTCCCCGAATGTTTCTCAATGCAGCTTTCTCTAGACGGAAAAACGAAATAAAAGTTGGGAGCCATTTCGGAGCAACCGGACGTCCGCTACCGCTTCACTACGAGGACGCGAAGGTCTCCGGGTCGTCAGTCCCGTACGGGGTTATAGCGAAAGTCATTTGTTGTGGCTTTTCGGCCCTGTCGCGCTCAGATTCGAGGCTGTTGTCTACGCATATACGAGAGCGAGAAATGTATCGTTGCACTCAGATTCAAATGAAGAGAGTGGCTCTGTTCCAGTTCTGGACAGCATCGTACGCAGCCTACGCTGACAGCTTAGAACACAGCATCGAGTCCGATTCGTCCTAGTAATGGAACGAGCAATGGAACGCATCAGTGCGACGTGACGACAACTCGCGTCGAGAAGAAAAGCTAACGAAAAAGCCCCCACCTCCCCGAAGGGGAATCGTGAGGAAATGCGAATGCATTTCGCGCGCGCTTCACTCCATTTATATATGGTGGTTGTGGTTTGAAGAAGGAAAAGGCGCCTAATTTCTGCAGCCCGGTCGGGAGCACGGCGCAGCGCCTTTTTTTTTTTTTGCTTTTTTCTTGTTTTTTTTAATTTTTTTATTTATTTTTCTAATTTTTTTTTTTCATATATAGCTCCGCCGAGCTCCGCCGCAGACCGCTTTTAGTTAACGCGCACGCTGCGAATTTTTATTGTTCAACAACGCACAGGAGAAATTTCCCACCGGCACCACCTTGAGGTCAAGATTCATTGCCATATATACGGGGTGGCCAGTGAACGGTTGTGCAGCGCGAGCAGTCGGTTTTTTCAACCAAGAAACTCGCTAGCAGACGCTGCCTGTGTCGGCGTCGCCAGGCGAGAGAGGGAGAGGGGGGAGCGTAGGAGAGGAGAGAGAGGTGGGGTGCGCATGCGCAGTGGGAGTGTGGACGCTGCGGGCACAGATGCCTAGAGAAGAGAGGGGGGAGCGTAGGAGAGAAGAGAGGTGGGACGCGCATGCGCAGTGGGAGTGTGGACGGCGCGGGCAGGGATGCCTAGAGGGGGAGAGGGGGGGAGCGTAGCAGGGGAGAGAGGAGGGGAGGCGCATGCGCAGTGAGGGTGTGGTTGCCGCGGGGAGGGGATGCCTAGGGGAGAGAGAGGGAGAGAGGAGGTTTTTTTATCTTTATTTTTTTTTTGAAAGGGTTTGCGCATGCGCAGTAAGGGCGGTCACGCCGTACACCACCACCACCGGATTAAGCTTCGCCATAAGATGCTTCACATCTAACACCTGCCGGCGCGCACACCTCCTCAACCTATCCTCCTACTCCTCCTCCGCGGACAACGCCAACGCCGGATGCCTGACATAGCCCGACTATGAAATGCATTCGCATTTAAAAAAACGTAATTGTTATTTCTTTAAATTCTTTCGTATCCACAACTATATAAAAAAAATTGGGGGGACCCTTAAGCTTCGCCTTTAAGAGTTGAACGCGATAGCGATATCCCGTCCCTACTGCGTACTTCAATCACTAAGTGCATACTATGCAATGGGTAGTATGGTTTAAACCAGGAGAAATTATGCGCGGCAAATGTGGGAAATGTTTTCGAACTTGCTATGCACCCACTACGTGGTGTTAAGGGAATACGCGCAGTAAGGTGTGTGCCGTTTGTAATGGGTGGCTGGCTTTAAACTATGGAATCGTTATGATAGTCACATATTCTAACGCCCGATGGCAATTTACGCTTGTACCAAGCAATATTCCTGGGATATTACATGTTATATTGCGACGCCTATATAAAGGACGCTTGCGTTTGCGAAGCATGGAAGTTATTTTCACTGCATTTCCAAGCAGAGGAAGTTATTTTCACAGTATATCCAAGCAGAGGCATGGCTGTGTGGTAGAACACCTGCTTGCCACGCGGACGACCCGGGTTCGATCCTCACTCGGACGCGGAAATTTTTATTATTTATTTTATTTGCATCTTTCTCGATTTTTCGGTCACGGACAAGATGATTTTTCGCTCACAACCAACGACGCCGACGCCGACGCCGGAATTTTTGCGAAACGAGCTCTTTAACGCTATCGCGTTAAAAATAAATCACCGATGATTACGATACTGCCTAATGCGAATTCTGAGCGCAGCTTCGTGTTGGGGCAATGCCAACGGTGTTTGAACTTTTGGCTTTCCGCAAGATATCCACTACGCCATAATTCATAATTTTTGTGAAGTAGGACAGCGCCCATTATACGCCTTTATTCGTCTCTCTGCGGATAAGCGAGGTACCCTCTACACATTTGTAAGGTATTACGCGCACTTTGTTGATGCTGCATGTGGCTGATGACGATGAAGAATTATGGCTGAGAACTTTGCAGTGGGTGGGAAGCATTAAACAACACACTCGTTGCGCAGTTAGCATTGTGTGATGGCTGCTTGTTATTTTACTCCTCCTGCCAAGCTATATTACATAGGTTAATGCGATTCCTTGACCCGACATGACGCCTGTATAGGGCCTTTTTGCAAATGAGTTTGAAAACTAAAATACTGCAATAGAGAAAAAAAAGTGTGGATCTGTGGTAGAATACTCGACTGCTACGCAAAGGAGCCGGGTTCAAACCCCCTTCGATTCTGGGTATTTTTTTTCGCGTTTCATTTTTCATGTCTTCGGTTACTTTTTCATGTCTGTCGGTTACGCCACCTACGGCGACGGCGACGGCGACGCCGCTCAACGCGGGAACGGGCGCCGAGAGGTGCACTCTGAAATTGAACGTAGTTTACATAGACCATAAGGAAAAGCGTCTGCTTGTGTGCAGACAACCCTTACAGAAGAAATTTGCGCTATCCGAGCATTTCGCTGAGTCGCCATCTTGTTTGGACAGGAAAGTAGCGTGCATCGTATTTGTCTCCGACGCAGTCTTCTCGAAGTTGTCGATTTAGCTGGATACCCGAGAACTAATGGGATTTAAGTTGGCTGCTGTCCGCTTAGCTGTCTGTTTAGCCGTCAACGGTGAGTATTGAAACACACCAAGGTGTCACCGTTAAAGCAGCTGGTAAACAACGTTGGCCAACACTTGCCATCATTTTTCTAACACTGGCAAACATTTGCCGATATTAATTAAGTCGACATTTTCAATTATTCACCTACACTCAGTCATTATTAGACACAGTATAATGATAATTAACCAACATTCGCCAGGGGAAAGTCGTTACAACACTGGACGATACTGGTCCTCAGTAAGTCAACACTTTCAAACTTCTGCCAATATTAGGCTGACATTGTCAATTATTTAGCCATAGACTTAGTCATTATTAGACACCATGTAACCATCATTGGCGAACGTTCGCCAACGTTAGCCAGACGGAATCATTATTTAGGCAACATCAGTCCAAACTAGGCGATATCAGCAATCAGTAAGCCAACACTAACAAACATTTGTCAATATTAAGTCGAGATTATCAATTATATAGTTATGCACTTAGTCATTATAATCCACCAGGAAGCCATCATTATCCAACATTCGCCATCATTAGCGAGAAAAAGTAATTATTTAGGCAACATTGGCCAACACTGGCCGAGACTAAACCAACATTGGCCTACGTTTGCCAACAACATGGTATTATTAGCAATTATATCACATCCGTATTTAGCCACTATTCGCCATAATTTACCCGAAGTTAGCCGAAACTGACAAACATTTCGCTATTATTACCCAGCACTAAACATTGCGGCTAGTATTGGAGTATATACGTTGTGCTGAGATAGAGCTGTTCATCAAATCACAAAGGGGGGGGGGGGGGGGGGATGCAGTCGCCAACTTCACGCATAAACAGGACACCATCTCGTTGGGAAAACGACAGCGGAAAATGGCGGAAACCAATCAACGAAGAGAGTTGGGTTGGTTTGTTCGGTGTTGATGCATCTGCTGAAACGTAGTTACCAGCGCCCCAAAACATAACAGTCGTCTTCCCATATTTACCTTCTTTTTTTTCGTTAGGTTTTCGCTGTAATAACTACGTCGCAGCGAATGGCGTAAAAGGAGCCGGGAAAGAACGTCGTCTTCCTATAGCTTTGACGAACGCGCGCAGGCTTCGCGACGGGGTATTACGAATCAACCGTCGAACTAAGACGCAAAGCCGGGATCCTCCGTATTTCGTTAAGGCCGCTGATAAATAGAGCCACTTCGAAGGGGACAAGAATGAACCGGGCGAAAAAAGAGTGCGGAATGGTGAAACAAAAGACACAGAGCTCCATTTCGTGTGGCATTTCTGGCTCCCTCGGCGACGACGCCACGCTGAGGGCGGACTTACCCGAGAACCATAGGAAACTTCTACAGAAGAAAGTAGATGGGTATGAGCGGATGATGTGAGAAGGAGATAGCAAAGCTATCATGACGCATATGTCCAGTGGAGGAAAGAGGAAGCAATGGAATCAATGTATAAAGAATTCTGAGACAGGAAAGAGAGGACACGAGGAGCTTAGATCGACGAGGACTAGCTTTTAAGCTCCGCGGTGGCGGGAGAAAGACGAACGGCAGCACTGTATATACCGGTCGGCCAAACAGCGCTCGCCAACTCTCACCGAAGGAAACGGAAAAGAGAGAAATACAAAGTAAGATTGTTCCGTTGTGGACTTTCAATGAGCGGGTGCCTGCCGAGATCCACTGTCACAGAGGGCCGCAACATTTGTCAGCGAGTTTGAGCCAAAGCCGTTCGGCCCGAGCCTCTGGCTTTGCCAAACAGAATGACCGCCTTGCGCGCTCGGCGGCGGCAGGTCATGCATTTTTCATGCTTTTCACGCGATGGGCAGATAAATAGATGGACGCGCGATGAAAGCGAGAGAGATGGTGTGGGTGTACACAGAGTGGCGGCTCGATTTCGCGGATCGACGGTTGCTGCAGAAGATATGCGGGAAAAAAAAAAAAGGTGGAGATGACCGGTGATGCGTCCGAAGGGCTCGCTGCACTGGAGCAAGAAGAAGGGAACGATGAAGAGAAAAATAGGAAGCTTCAATCTACTACGTGACGTGGCGATCCCGGTAATGGAAGTCCTCTTTTGGCCTTTGCGTGGCCTCGTTCGCGATGCGTGCCGATATAGCAAAAGCGCGCACGCGCTCGCGAACTGCCATCGACGCTGACCAAAGTTGCCGCAGCGACAATCACCGCGTAGGGAGGCTGAGCAAAGTGAAAGCGTTAGACAGGGAGTGTGTGCGGCGAGGGGATGAGGAGACGAACGTGTGGTGTGCGCTGTAGCTATACTATAGTCGAAGGAAAACGCACTGAAAAAAGAAGCAAACGAGAGTATACATAGTGTAGAGAGAGGAAATGATGCACTGCTCGATAACCGTGCTGAGAGGTCACGTGTATGAGGGAAGCAGGAGCATCTATAACGGCGCAAGCAGCAGCAGGTGATGGAAGCCGGGAGACCGCAATTTCCCGCGCCGTGAGCGAGCGAGCGGGTGAATGGGCGACGCAGCCGTAAAAAAAAGAAAGCGACGCGACGGTTGCTGCGGCGGCGGGCTGCGGTGACCTGTTAGGTGCGTATGTGAGAGCGCGAAGGCCCGGCACCCTTTCCCTCCTCCACTATGTGAGCGACTGATGCGTCTCTCGAAAGGCGCTGTTGGATCGTCCTGAAGGCCGCCGCATACGCGACGAAAGCTTCGTGGAGTGGAGCTAGCTTTAGAAGGATGATCGAGCCGTGATTAGGGTAATCAGACTTTGATTGATTGATTGATTGATTGATTGATTGATTGATTGATTGATTGATTGATTGATTGATTGATTGATTGATTGATTGAGTGAGTGAGTGAGTGATGAGTGAGTGAGTGAGTGAGTGAGTGATGAGTGAGTGAGTGAGTGAGTGAGTGATGAGTGAGTGAGTGAGTGAGTGATGAGTGAGTGAGTGAGTGGTGAGTGAGTGAGTGAGTGAGTGATGAGTGAGTGAGTGAGTGAGTGATGAGTGAGTGAGTGAGTGATGAGTGAGTGAGTGAGTGAGTGATGAGTGAGTGAGTGAGTGAGTGGGATGGAGGATGAGTGAGTGAGTGAGTGATGAGTGAGTGAGTGAGTGAGTGATGAGTGAGTGAGAGTGAGTGAGTGAGTGAGTGAGTGATGAGTGAGTGAGTGAGTGAGTGAGTGATGAGTGAGTGAGTGAGTGAGTGAGTGATGAGTGAGTGAGTGAGTGAGTGAGTGATGAGTGAGTGAGTGAGTGGTGAGTGAGTGAGTGAGTGAGTGATGAGTGAGTGAGTGAGTGAGTGAGTGATGAGTGAGGAGTGAGTGAGTGATCTTTTTATTGGCGCCATGTATACCCTTCAGGATAAGATAAATGAAAAGGATACAGTTGATTGGGTAAATTCTGGGGCATAATTATCTGCTAATCAATCGAGAGTATTATTAGTAATAACGCCAGCTGCGAAAATGGTAATTAATTGCGCGCGCAGCGTCACTAACTGGTAATCAGCAGCTGTTGAGACCACGGCTGCCACCACGGTGAAGCGTTCACAGCACAAGGGTGTCTTCAATATTTATCCTTCTACATACTGACGCTCCTTTTATAGGAGCGTCACTGCTTCCTATGCACGAGCCTCGAATGCAAATGCGGTTCCTGCCTTTTATGAGCTTTGAATAGCTTCTATGAGTCTCGAAAGGGCGCGGCATGAATATGCAGAAATGTACGTGTCTTATACTACAAACTTTGTTTTGTTTTGTTTTGTTTTTTTTTCGTTGCACTGGTGCTTCCACAAAAGATTTCATTCCTAGCAATGGACGAAGACAGGAACCATCGGTTGAAGCAGCTGCTTCATCCCAGCAAGCTTTTGTAAGAGGCATTGAAGAGATTAGTAGCAATGAAAGCACTCACCCGATTTTCCCGGTTGTTATGGCGCTTCTTAATTGACCACAAGATTGCCTGTTCGCCGTCGACCTGCGTTTCGATGGAAACTTTAATACAAGAACCTACAAAGCGTGAAAGAAAATAAAAACATGGTTGATCCCTCCGTCATAGGAATCGGTATAAAACGAAAGTAAAACGTGTACGTACAGAAGCA
>JALIZH010009303.1:0-34770 GCA_030522465.1 Rhipicephalus appendiculatus
AGTCTCAGGCAATATATATATATATATATATATATATATATACAGTATTAATGAGAACTAACAGACAAAGGAAGGAAAACAAGAGAGAGGAAAGGCAGGGATGTTAACCAGTTTGGCATAACCGGTATATGCTACCCTGCACAGGGGGAAGGGATGGGGGAGATCGAAAGAAGAGTAAAGAAAAAGAGAAAGGGGGAGGAGCACACACGGATGCCAAGGAAAGTATAGGGAAGCTATTATAAGTAATTGTAATGCAAATGTGAAGAAAGGAAAGTGGACGAAAAGATAACTTGCCACCGGCAGTATCCGAACCTGCGACCTTCACATTTGCATTTCAATTACTTATAATAGCTTCCCCTATACTTTCCTTGGCATCTTTGTCTGTTAGTTCTCATTAATACTGTGTTTAACAAAGCAAACGAACTCTTAAGTTTACAATTCTTTCCTATATATATATATATGTCTTTTATATGTCTGCTAGAGGTATATCGCTCATAATGAGAACATCCATGTTGCCGCTTGGAATCGTGGACAATCCATTTCGCGTTGCTCTCGCACAGCTGAGCATTCGCTCGTCGGGTGTCTCCTCTCAAGCAGGGATCCCGCCTTTCGTTTAGCCTCCTGCATAAAACGTGAAGGTTGTTGCTAGCTACTCGCGGGGCTGGGCGTTAATTTTCTCACCGCAAACTGCTAGCAGCAAGTCTTAGTTAATTGTGCAGGCGCTGATCGTGCAGGTGCAGCAGTACGGATAAGAACGCTTGCACCTCTGCTTCAGAAGCTGCTGTAAGTAAGTAAGTAAGAAAGAAATAAGGAAAGGAAGAAAGAAAGAAGGAAAGAAAGAAAGAAAGAGAGAAAGAAGGAAAGAAAGAAAGAAAAGAAGAAAGAAAGAAAGAAAGAAAGAAAGAAAGAAAGAAAGAAAGAAAGAAAGAAAGAAAGAAAGAAAGAAAGAAAGAAAGAAAGAAAGAAAGAAAGAAAGAAAGAAAGAAAGAAAGAAAAAGAAAGAAAGGAAGAAAGAAAGAAAGCGGAGACGTTCGCTAGTCATAGTCGTCTAATAGTCATAGTCGTCTTACGTCTTTTTGTGCAGCGTAGCAAAAACCGAGATCAAGGGAAGACACTGGCGAGTTCCTTTTTTACGTCTGTCGTTACTCTTTTAACTACGTGCAAACTTATCGCGCTTATATATTTTCCTTTTTCTTGCATTGCGCACATTAGCATGAAAGCTAGCGTCTTTTGCTGCTTGCACTGGTATAACTGAATTTACGGTCCCTGGATCACTCGAAGCACTAGTCTAGGCAGCTTCTGCCTTTCTCTGTTCTCTGCGTCTTTTTAAAAACTGCTTCTCGCCTGAAAACTGCCTGCCACCTGAAAGCTTCTTCCCGTACCGTGAAGAACTCATCTCGTTAGCAAAGTGGGCGGCACGCAGCGCATCACAAAATGAATTCGTGCGTGTTGTGCGCCAAGTGGTTGCGAGCTAAGCTTTAAGTTACACTCGCGCATGTACTTCCTCAATTTACAATATATACATGCATAAGAAGTTTTATGCTGCGGGAGGAATTCGTAATGAAGATGTCCCTATAAATGTAACCACAATTAAAAAAAAAAAACAAAGAACTTTATTCTATTAACGGCTGCATTTCGGCCTCTTCGTGCACGGCGCTCTTACGTATACTTGGAGTAAGGGAGGCCACAGGAAGGAAAGGTCGGTTAGGTAAATGCCTTTTTTCTCATTATTCATGATTGGTATATTTGCACAATGTGGCATGCTTATTCGACCTTATGGTCTCATTGCAAGCGGTGTCTTCTCGCCTAATGGAGGACATCTAGTTTACGGCGAGTTAGGTACAATAAAGAGCCTAGGGCTTAATTAGCAGACGTCCGCTCTGTTGTCATAATGTGCATCGAAGGTGTTTCTGCGTTTTCTTGTTTCAGAGATAGCAATTAAGTCGGAAGAACGACAGGAACTCTCCTGATGTTGCTCTTTTCTGTTCTAATGACTCGTACATGTCCAGCTGAAGGTAACAAACATAGATTAGCACAATAGGAGCCTGACGGTGGCCTGAAGACAAGCAGATGTGTCTCCTCCAAGTGTGTAGCCATTGAGGAAGTTCCTAATGGTGCTCTCTTAAGACGACAATAATAGCAGCCCAGCACTGATACCCTCTCGCTTTCTGTTCGTCGGGACGTTCCTCTCAGCTTTTTTGTTCACGTCTGTTGTGTTTGCTTGCATGCTGTACTGCGCCCAAGTTTATGCTTCCCTGTGGGCTGCGAAGCAATTGAGATCAGGCCCATTGTTCCACTTGTTTTCAAAAGTAATGGTTGACTTGGACACTAGTGACCATGCTGAGGAGGATTGGCCACCTAGCACTAATGTCGAATACAAACGAAATCACGATCACCAAAGTACGCGCACACGCACACACACACGCACGCACGCACGCACGCACGCACGCACGCACGCACGCACGCACGCACCCACACGCACCCACACACGCACCCACACACACACGCACCCACACCCAGACACACACACACACACACACACACACACACACACACACACACACACACACACACACACACACACACACACACACACTGACGCCGACTTTTCGTTTACGGCCCCGTTTGCATAAGACATACGAGGTTTTAACCTTCATATTACTCCTTGAAAGTGTTACTTATGGCCATGCGCTCATAAAATAAGTTCCCTGTTTGTCGTTTCATGGTCCTAAAAATAACGTGTATATTGCCATGTGTTCGTGACGTGCCCGAAGGCAGCAGGCGGCGTGTCCGAGATAAAACTCCTTACTTGGCCGAACTTGTGGCCGGGAGACGGAAAGTCGAACTACAGGAATACACACTCTATACACTGATAGCGGCGAACAGAGCGTCGGCCGTCGATTAACTTATCCGCGGCAAGGCGCGTCGACATTTACACATGCGGCTTCGAATATTCGAGCGTTACCTCCGGTGGCCACGTTTGTTCCAGAATAAGCTCAGCTGTTCACGTTTGCTTGCTCAAGCCTAACAGATGATCTTGAAATAATCGGAAATGCTCTCAGACATTCTGGCGCAGTTTGCGCAAGGCAGTATCTACACGTGCAATGGGTCGGCAACATGAAATAATGAAAGGAGTGTGTGCCAATATCATGGCAAAATGAACACAAGGTACGTAAGAGAAATACTACCTTGCATGCATAACAAAAATCGAGGCACCGAACTGTTGAGTGAAGCTTCACTGGTGCAGCCTGGTGCGGTTGCACGCCTTAAAGTCTCCCTTGATTGGAGAGGGGGCCTTCATAGAGCGGTTATATATATAGAATGTGCCGATCCAATCAAGGACTCCAAAACTGGTATTTTGCAAAGGTTTTTTTTTTCAAAAATAACTCGGGATGGTAAGGGTTACAGATATACGAGCTCGAAGGAAATAACCAAGGTGTAATGCAGACCATTAATTTACTCGCTGCACCGAGAACCTCAGGCATGACAACGCTATGTTTTATTTTCACGTCTAGTAACGTAAAAAATTAGGCAAAATGCATGTGTCTTTGGTATTATGCCAGAGTCGTAATGCCCCACTGAACGAATTAAAATTGACTGGTAACTTAAAGAGACCAAAGTGAACCTTCACTAATTCACGAGCATGTACAGCTTAACGGTCATTTGCCCCGCGAAAGAGTATGCTGTGCCAAGAAGATTAGTCGAACAGGGCCGTGACCCGTCATTTTGCAGTATGACGATGCCTGTCTTCCTGTTTTGGTCGAGCCACATCAACCAAACAATCTCAAATAAATCATTACTAATTAAAATTGGAGAGTTACAATTTACCCTCACAAGGCACTACTGCAAAAAAAAATAAAATCCACTCCGGCGCTTGTCTAATGGGTGTTGTTGCGCTGCAGTTGACTAGCTGAGGGGGGGGGGGCGAGCCCCTCCTTAAAACATGGAGAGAGGGCTGCCCCCCCCCCCCTGACTTTAAGCCCTGTGTGGTTGTGAATGCAACTTTCCTTCTAGAAAGGGAAATGCACCGTCAAAAAAATTGCCATAATACACTGCTTTGTGGGCTTTAGGTAATTCTGGAACTATTTTACAACTGTGTTCTGAAAAAAAGTGTATGAACGCGTGCAGTGTGTGTTCAATGTTATGTGAACAGCGGTACGTTTGCACTGCCATTTCTTGCTTTATGCAAATAATACCAGCATGCTAGTGGCCGCAGAGAAGTGTTGACGACAGAATCATCGATTATATTTGTGATTGGGATCGGAGTCTATTCATTCGATGTACGCAGCAGTCTCGAAGCGAACTTGACACGTATGTGAATATCCCGCGTTGAACTGCTCTCTTGAAGCGGTAAGTTAATAATAATATCTGGGGTTTAACGTCTAAAAACCACGATATGATTATGAGAGACGTCGTAGTGGAGGGCTCCGGAAATTTTGACCGTCTGGTGTTCTTTAGCGTGCACTGACATCGCACAGTACACGGGCCTCTACCATTTCGCCTCCATCGAAATGCGACCGCCACGGCCGGGAGCAAACCCGCGACCTTCGGGTCAGCAGCCGAGCACCGTAGCCACTGTTCCACCGAGGCGGACTTTGAAGAAGTAAGTTGTGCATGTGCCTTTGAGTATGCATTATTAGGGGCTACTGCCTCTTCTCACATTTCGGTTGTTTTCGTCTCATAATAATAATTGATGGGGTTTAACGTCCCAAAACCACAATATGATAATGAGGGACGCCGTAGTGGAAGGCTCCAGAAATATCGATCACATGGGGTTCTTTAACATGCACCTAAATTTAAGTGCACAGGACTCGAGCATTTTCGCCTCCATTGAAAATGCGGCCGCCGTGGCCGGGATTTGATCCCGTGACCTGCGGGTCCGCACTCAAGCACCATAACCACTAGACCACCGTGGCGGGTTGTTTTCATCTTAGATAGACCATGCATATTAATTAATGACACTTTTGGGACACGAGCGATCACGTAATATCACTTGGCTTTTGAGGCTCCCATCCATCGTAAAACATACGGTTTCAAGCTTACATGACACCGTCACAAGCGCGGCGCAAGAACGCTGGATTAGTCGGGTTAATCGGTTCGCCGAAAATTGTTGTTCTAGGCGTCTTTTGTATCTCTTCGATTGTGGCCAATGGTGGTCTCAAAATAAAATCCTCTAGTACATAGGAAAGTCCGCTGTTTCTAAAGTAGACAATGACATCACATTCATTTGTTCTGCAAGTGGTCTGCTCTGTAATGCAAAATTATTTACGTCAGTCTGCCATGTCGACGAAATTATACACCTTTATGTTTACTTTTACGCCATGTGCAGTTGTTCGACGTAAGAACGCTAGATTAGTTGCAATGATCGATTAGCAGAAAATTGTTGTTCTAGGCATATTTTGTCCGCGGACGTGATCCGCCAGTACCTAGCCATATAAAGCCTCACTGTCAAAAAAATAATAATAAATAAAAAAAGGAATATAGACTCTTGGCAAGGCAATCCTCGATTCTTTATATCATCATGATTTGGGATTGATGCACAAAACAAGGAATCAAATTAAATTCTAGAGAATTTCAATGTGCGTATGTTGGTGGAGAGAGAAGACGAATGCAATTTACTGACGACAAAAGCAGCATCTGTGTGCCTCGACGTTGAAACATGAACTATTCCGCTGTGTATCATCCACACTCGGCGGTACAAGTGTCTTTGACAAGGGCTAACCAAGCCGAAGCGCTACTTAGCTTCCGTGGACAAACGAGAACCAGCAGATTCAGGTTCAGATGACCGATGGCTAATGGGTACTGAAAGGGTGCATCGAAATGTGATCTGGAACCAATGAATAGATGAAAAATACGAATGTATCGAATGCGTGCGCCAACGGGAACAGCCACTGTGGATGCTTCGTCGCCTCTGATTTCCAGAAGGCGTACTCAACGGATAGGTTGGCAACAAAAGAAAAAAAATGGGGAGAAAGGAACATGCCGTTACATGGAGCCTCGTAATATCGAGAAAACAAGTGGGCACACTCCTTCCGTTACATCGTCGGCTGGCAGTGAATCATTAAGAACATTTTATCTTTCGAGCATGAATGAGAAGTGATAGAGGGCTTCCTTTCTGGTAGTGTCTTACTTTGTACCCATCACGAATGCATTTATTCGTGAGTTGATAAATAGAACACGTGCACAGTCATTGGCCCCATGGCAGTGTCGCGACAGGGAAGCAAGAACCTGAATGGGGCGTCAGCACCGAGACACGAAGCTTTTTTCGGTTCGCGTACTTCCACGCTCTGGCTTCCTGGCCTAAG
This sequence comes from Rhipicephalus appendiculatus, assembly GCA_030522465.1. Classification (NCBI taxonomy): domain Eukaryota; kingdom Metazoa; phylum Arthropoda; class Arachnida; order Ixodida; family Ixodidae; genus Rhipicephalus; species Rhipicephalus appendiculatus. The sequence goes on from JALIZH010009303.1 coordinate 6,306, forward strand.
TATGTCCCATGATTTCGTCTTTCTTTCGCTTTGCCCACCCGTAGGCACTTCCATCGCTATTTTTTTTCATGCTTCCATCCGTCGCGTGTCTTGACAACAACTGCGCCTTTAACAGGCTACCGATGGCAAACGATCTTTCGTCGCACCTCAAGGAGGAGCACTCAGCAACCAGAGTAGCAGCGCAACGGCAGCACGCGACAAATTTTGTTTGTTGTACGACAACATAACTGTCGGGATCCGGACGCGCTGTTTTTAATCTTCTCGCATAATTTCGTTTTTGTTATTGTGTCTTAGTTATTTTTTTCACCCTCATTTTTCAGTCTTACACATTTTGTATGCCTCGCGCTTTTATATATCGCCTCATTTTCTTCAAGTGATGAGCAGGCATCAGTGCTTTAAGAACAACAATAAAAGCTTGTTACTCTAAAATAGCAGAATTCAGTATAACAGCACAGTAGTAAAATAGCAGCAAGAACCTATAGCTTAAAGTAATGACAAGTGTATGCTTCTTACCTTTCTTGTATATATATTTTTTTTCATGCTCCGCGTAGCAGTATGTTACATCCACCTGTTCTTTGCTCGTGCAGGGATCACGTGCCATCTTAAGCCCTCTGGCCAAAAAGTGTGTTCTACACTCGCTGTCTTGTCTACGAGGGGGTGCTGGCTAACGCTTCCGAGGACTAAGCGTACAGAAATACCCAACAATGTAGACGGGGAAACGACTTCCGTCGTAGTTCAATTGGTAGAGCATCGGAAGCGTAATTCGAAGGTTGTGAGTTCGGATCCCATCGACGGAAAGGGCGATTTTTCTCGGACTTTAATTTATTTCAGTTTGCGTTATATTACTACATTACAGTTAAAGACAACAATTAATGTCCCCCATGCGTTTCATTGCCTAATTTGTCTGTTTGGATTCATTGGGTTGTGTCTAACAAATTAAGAGAACCCGCTCGGAAAATTCTTATTTCGTTCGCTCACCATAGAAGGCGGTTTTCCACAGCTATCTGACGTCACCGAAAGACCTATAATAAGAAAAAAAATACGATAAAGAAAGCATTGACGGAGGCATGTGTGCTCTCAGAAGTTCCCTGTTTCTCACAACATACAAATGAAGATTAAACGTGCAGAAGCTGGCCTTCCTATTCGCTTAACTGAATATATACCACCCGCTTTCATTTTATCTTTTTTTTTAAATCCCCAAAAACGTTTTAAGACGGGCCCTTAATTCACGCATGCCGGCGAGTTACCAGAGGCGTCGCCCAGAGCTATTTTTCTTCCAGTAAAGCACAGCCGGCGTAAAAGGATTTCAATCAGTACTGAAAAGAAAAAGCACTGCAGACTGCTGTCGCGCAACGGCGGGAATGCTGTACACAGTGCACTGTTTGGCATACCCGAGCGAAATTATGAACGTTAATGCAAATTTCTTGGAACAAGAAGAAATGATAACGTACGTGCTTAAAATATGCGTCACTCGCAACGATACACTTCGTATACGGCAGCAGTTTCAAGCTTGTTCAGCCCTCCATTTATACGAAGGCAGGCGAGGAGATTTAGGAGCAGAGAAATGGTGCACCATAAACAAATTTCACTTGAGATTCAATCAGAGTATGACTAAAGCTTTACTACGAGTGTCGGAGCCGAAAAGCAACAGTAATAAATACTGAAAAAAAGGCCAGTAGGCCTGCGCGGACTACGCAGCACACTCACAATGAGAGCTGGAGGAGCGACCTTTATATAGACCGTTGTAAGCTCTCTGGTGGTCACTACTGGAAGTACCGTTGCAAGGTACCCACTGTGCCAAAATCATCATTTTGCACGTTAGAAAGTGCCCACTATGTCGTAATTCATCAATTTGTGGAGACAAAGTGATGAATTACGACCATTAAAAGGCTGCTATTCCGGTTTTCCGCTGCGCAGTTCGACAGAAACAGACAAGCCTGAAACACTATGCGCAAAAGTAAGGGGATGCGCCAGCACAAGTTAGATTACTTGCAGCTTTTCACGAAAACACGCGGCCGCGGAGCGCCGTCATCCCAATTTTTTCACTCCTACGACGGGTAGTTCCGGTCTGACGAAGCACAACGGTCGCGCTTCGTGCGCGCCTTGCGCGATCAGTTTCGATTTCGCCCGTCAAGTTCGATTATAAATATCTCGAACTACGTGCAACATTCATGATTTCTAAAAAAAATAGGTATGCCATTAAATGGCACGCACTCCAACCTTGTAATATAAACACCTGCCCTCACGTCAATAATAGAAATGGTAATTAACGAATTTTTTTTAATTAGTCGCAACAATGTCCAGTTAACTGCGGCAAAGTATTTCCGCCTCGACGTGGAGTTCGTGTGCGAAAACGGCAGGAGCCTTACTGTCATAGGATTTTTACAAAAATCTATATTGTTTAGAAAAAAAACACCTTGACTATGTCTCTCTCTCTAATATAATTATAATAATAATATCTAGGGTTTAACGTCCCAAAACCACGATATGATTATGAGGGACGCCGTAGTGGAGGGCTCCGGAAATGGCGTTCTTTAACGTGCACTGACATCGCACAGTTCACTACCATTTCGCCTCCAACGAAATGCGACCGTCGCGGCCGGGATCGAACCCGCGACCTTCATCTCTCTCTATCTCCGTATATATATATATATATATATATATATATATATATATATATATATATATATATATATATATATATATATATATATATATGGAGATAGAGATAGAGAGGGAGAGGGAGCTTTATTTTTGTTTATTATTTCGTGTAAGTACACACAGATGCGAATGGCGAATGACGCACAGGGAAATATCCAGAAATCAAGCTTAGAAATTCCACCCAGTCGGGAACGATACCTGCCGTGCTTTTAGGAAGGAGGAATAGTTGTGGACAGGAAGAGAACTAAAAACGAAATAAATAATCAGATAACAAGTCATACAGAGAAAAATAAAGTAATGCCATGGGCTAGGGTGCGCCAGAGTTGTAGCCGAACGCACCAAAATATGATACGTCAGTAGGATCTGCACTGCTAGAAAGCCACGACGAAGCATTCGACAGGAATAGAGAACTTTTCGGCGCACATACCTGTTATAGCGACAAAATAAAGCAAAAAAAAAAAAAAAAAGAGCATGGCTGATCCTTCTCTCATAACAATCGGTATAACACGAAAGTGAAACGTGTCCTCACAGAGGCAGTTGAGCGTTTATTGTGCGTTGTTTCACCACAAGGGCGAAGGAATGAATGCTTTTGTTACAAATTGTACTGTCACGCGAAGAATGCAAGCCGCTCGAAAACTGCAGCGTGATCCTCGCTCGGCACAACTTGCACAGTCACGCGCGCCAACTGGATGGCAACGGGCCAAGAAACCACCATCAACTTATCGGCCTACCGCTGCAACGCAGCCGGCGGGTCCTGGTCGCAGCTGATTTTGTTCGCTCAAACCACGGTTGAGAGCAGCAGGGTCGCGGCGCGCGAATGCGCTAGTTGCGTGGTATTTTTTGTATTTCGCGGGCTTTCTTTCAAGCACGGAAAAAATGGTACGCGTAAAACTTTCTTTATCGCAAATGATGCCATGGGGGTTTCTGAAGACGCCCTCGAACTTTGGAACTCTCATATCTCGCGTAAAGTCAATATTTATCAAGATAGTAAATTAATTCTAATTAACAAATTAGTTAATTACAAAAGAAAAAAATTGCCTGTAGTGCGCAAGATAGCTGTAAGCAATATTCAACTGATTTCACTCGCCTGCCTCAAATATTGTATTTTTTAACCCTTGGCTAAAGATAGCTGGGACACCCGGTATATAAGATATGGGAAGGTCATTTCTTCGAATGCCAACGTTAGCTGTCAATTCTTTGAACCCCTTCCCCACCACCATTTTTTCGCTTTGCCGGACCACCGGGAGACTAAGGACCGTACTCACAAACCAACCTTATCCGTATCTCCCATTCTGCTTATCGGTTTTAGGTCTTTAGTGCATTCGATAAACAAAGTACGCTGGTATTAACAAACCAAACTTGCAGATAACTTTTACCCTGTTACCGTTTTTGTGCCCTTATAACGCATGTGGAGTGTAGAGACATTTAAGGAAACATAAGAGGCGGGTGGGGTCGGTTTATGAATATGGGTCCAAATCTCGTGACTGCGGCTCGCTAGCTGAGATGAGTTTCAGACTCCTGACCTAGGCTGACTAAATGAACGCTGCTTTCGACCTAGCTTCTTTTCACAAGAGAAAATACAAAAATATAAATATGTAAAGGACAGCCAGTAAACGTAGATCACTTTTATTTTGCATTGTTGTGACCAGCTTTTTTCTACGATAATTGACGTTCTTACTTGGCGGAACCAATACTTTCACAAACCACAGCTAACCAGCGTTAGAAACATTGATTCTGATGTGCCAGCTAGAAGCTTGCAATGTGTGTTGCCCAGCACACACGTGAATTACTTCCCAGCAGCTGCAATTTATCGGTTTCTTCTTGTGGTTGATAAGAACATCTAAGAGGAAAATAAATTATCTCATTAAGTTTTCACTGCATCATTTCTGCAGCTTCAAACGTGCACCTACTCCACGAACCATAATTATTTTAATCGTTTCATATTTTGCAACCCAGTTACGACTGCGGGGCATTAGCGACCACAACGTAGCATTAATGGCGAACTATTCGTGTGGAGGCAGCACGGCGTTAATTACACGGCCAGGAGATGGCAACGATGTAGGGCGCCAATCAAAAGGACTTTGGTCATTAAAAGCCCGGAGATTTGTAAAATGTACAGGATAATAAAATAAAAATCCGCACCGCGGCTCTTTCATCCGTCATTAGCGAGAACGGGCAGCTTTAGATGTACACCCCGAAGGACATATTCAACCATCTTTACTCAGATAATACAACTAGTGGGGACCCATACTAACCGAGATGTCTTATTCGTTGTCGATCTTCGACGAAATTTCTCATTGCATCGAAGGAATGAGATCCACGATTCAATTAAAATCCACAGTCGTTCCGCGCTTGCAAGAGGAAAAGAAAATGAGATGTTCTGGTGGGCAAATGGTCAACTTTTCTACGAATGAATGCAGAGATAAATAATTAGGATCAAGAAACCCAATAGCTCGCTCCTACGGTCCGAATTCAAATCTATAGGAGCGCAACAATTCTGCATTTTTCATTCTTCTTTTTACTAATTCTCTGCGGAAGTCGACGACCGCGGCTGCTTTGAGGTATACGGTACCTTGTATAGTACCTTTAACTATATTCAGAAGACGACGGCGAGAATACGTAGAGCACATATAATTGCTACAGGGCACCAGCACCCGCCTTCTTTAGATTGCGTGATTGCAGAAGAAATTGAGGTTCCGACAGTTTCGAGTGCCGAAGCATGGCACACAGTGAAAAAAATAAATTGAGTAAACATTTCGACAGAGAACAACAATTCCTGAAAATTCACAGTGTTTCGGTGTTCCTTATACAGAGCAGATGAGGAATGCATGTGGGAAGTCAGGTAATGAAATGTACTTTCTGTTTGAAAGAAGGTCATTCTCATCGAGAGCGGCGACGTAAAATGATCCTGGCGCCTAACAGGCTATACTCAAGGCAAATGCATTTGATTTCTGCGATCACGGACCAAGAGGTCGTGGGTTCGACTACCGTTAAGAAAATGTTTTTTTTTGCTTTGCCATTTGATCACGTGCATTTTCTCGACGTCATTTCCGTGACGGAAATACTTCACTGAAGTCTTCGTGGACCCCGGCCATAGGTAGGCAAACTCACTCATGGGTAGTCTAACTGATACCTGTGTCACGCGGGCGCGCAAAAGTCTTTTACGTAAGCGGTCTTTCACGAAGTGTTGGCGACGCCATCTAGTAAACAAACCTGTAAACGCTACAACGGCCATTTATGCTATTTACTGCGCGCGGAAAGGAGCGTTTGCAGGTTTGTTTACTAGATGGCGTCACCAACGCTTCGTAAAAGACCGCTTACGTAAAAGACTTTTTTGGCACCCGTGTGACACAGGTATGAGACTCACTCAGGCTCATCGGGTCGTGAGTCTGAGTGCGTCCAGGTGAGTAATATTTTGGTGAGTTTGAGTCCGAGTGAATTCACTCGGGGAAAATATTGGTGAGTCTGCGTGCGAGTGAGCCCCAAGTGCAAAACACATTTCCTGAGTGAGTCTGAGTGAGCTTCACCTTTTATTGCCAACCTGTCGTTCTATAAACTCATCTTCAGCATTACTCTCAGCCTTAAATCGGCTTACGTTTTTCATACATATCTCAATGCACTAGCGTTAACGCGCCACCTCAGTATTGATTGATCAGAGGCGTGAGTTAGGGGGGGGGGGGGGTGCCATGACTTTCCCCGCAAACTTTTTCACAGGGAAGTGCCGGATAAAAAACATTTCGTGTGAGTGGCGTATTTCATAAAAATGTCCTTACTGAATTGAAACCAGGGATAACTCGGATTTGAAGGTACAAGAGAGAGAGAGAAAACTCTTTATTGAAAAGCAGAGAATTTAGCCTGCATATGCAAATCGCTGACTTGCTACTCTGCGTGGGGAAGCGGATGAGGGACTGAAAGTAGGGAGAGAGAGAGGAGGGGAAATTGTATAAGATGTTAAAATAGAATAAAAAATCAGAAAAAAAATCAGGCTCGTTCTTTTGTCTATTAGGCGGGGACGTGCGTTGATAGAGTCTCTCATTGTGCGATTTCAAGGCGTATTGTAGAGCACAGATTATGTCACATATAGGCGTTAAATAGAACGGACACCATGATAGAAAAATCTAATTTTACGTTAACAGACTCATGAGTCGACTCACTCAGGCTCATCCAGACTCAGGTCAAACCATGAGTCTGAGTCTTAATGATTCCGGCTAAGTAATAAGTTGGTGAGTCTGAGTCGGAGTGAGCGCTCAGAGTAAAATATATTTCTACTGTGGACCCCGGCTCACACTAGCGTCCCGCTTGCAGGTAACCAGGCCGCCCACACCGTAGCTCGAGGTCTCATTCACCGAGCCGCGGCTGATTCGGTGGCCGCATACACCTCCGAGAGCGGGGCAGTATCATTAACAACACAACAACAGCAAACGAAATGGTCATGGGGCGATCGCCTGACCACATTCAGCGAGATAACAAAACATTACAGACTAAACAGACGCATATACCCACCACCACACGACAAATTAAACAAAAATTCCCCATCTCCCGCTAAAGGGAACCATGTGTGGATGCGAAGCAGCGGGGAGATAATTAGCTTGAGCGGGAGGAACGTCGCCGCTCTCATTTCACGGCAGTGGTCCGGGCGCTCATCGCGGCGCTGCACAGGAGAGACAATGAGGCGCGCGCGCTCCGTCATTTTCATACCGCGGCGCCCCCAGCGGAGTATGCAGCTGTCACACCACCTGTCGTGCGCACCGCTCCGCAGAGGATTCCTAGAGGAAAGGACGGGGGGGGGGGGGGGGGGGCACCGTAGAAGAGGAGAGAGAGGGGGAGGGGACGTGCATGCCCTGTGGGGATGTGGGACGCGGGAGCCACTCCGTGGAGTAGAGGATTCTTAGAGGAGAGAGGGGGGAGAGGACGCGCATGCGCTGTGGGGATGTGGGCGCCGCTCCTTAGAGTAGATGATTTCTAGAGTAGAGGAAGGGGGGTGAGCGTAGGAGAGGGAAGGCGCACGCGCTGTGGGGGGGGTGTGGGACGCGGGAGCCGCTCCGTAGAGTAGAGGATTCCTAGAGGAGAGAAAGGAAAGGGGGGTGAGCGTAGGAGAGAGAGGGGGGAGGGGGACGCGCATGCGCTGTGGTGGTGTGGGACGCGGGAAGGAGGGACGCACTAAGCCCCCCTCCAAACACATGCAAGCAAGATTAAGGAATGGGGTCAACCTGGGCGACAGACACCACCTGCGTAGCATTGCTAAGCAGCCTCTCTGTGTTCTTGGCCATGACTCTGATGACTGTGTTAGGGTTGACGGCCTTCATATTACTACAGTGTTCTGGTTCGCATAATGGGTGCTTCCCTACTTCATGAAAGTGGCCGGACGCGGGACGGGGGGACGGGGGGACGGCGGACGGGGGAGGGACAGAGCCCCGAGCATAAGATGCTTCGCATCTAAAACAGGCCGTAACCTGGAGGTTGTTACAAACCAACACTTTCTCCAGCCCGGCGATCCTACGCCTCTGTTATCCGAGTCTATACCCGACGGACGTGTGCAAAGCGTGCGGGGAAAGAGCCACACTGCGGCACATGCTTTGGGAATGTGCCGGGAAAGTAAATGTCGCTGCCGCCGCTCACTACGCGACGCATGCTGGGCAGGGACAAACTGCGAGAGCAATCTTTGCTGCTACCACCGCGCGAGGGCAGGGGCCGGTCGCCGCCGCGGCTGCGGGCACTACTGCGGATCAGCTGCGTCGGCGTCGCTGCCGCTGGGAGGCGGCACTCACCAGCGACAAGCTTTCCGACCAGCTTTGGGCCGTCCGGCAAGCCGAAGATGCCGCCCGGGTCCAAGGACTTCCCGCCGTCGTCTGAGGCACCGTCATCATTGACGGAGAGTGGGACGGAACAGGGGGGCAATCCCCTCTTCCCCCCGCCTCGCCCGAAGGAGCCGGACTTCAAATAAAGTTTATTCATTCATTGAGTGAGTCTGAGTGAGCTCAGATTTTTTTGCCGACCTATGCAAAACACTTTCGTGTTAAAATAGTTAGCTCTGACTTCTAGGAGCCTTCTTGCTGGGCCATTGTTGCATACACCCTATTTGGGGGGCGTATGAGGTATAGCACGCACAGGGAGCGGGCAAAATTGTTACGTGCCTCAGGCGTGACATACGTGCGTTTCTCAAAATGATTAGGTGAGCCCATAGCGATCGAAAAAAAGAAACGATAGCTATAGTGCACAAAATGGGGAACACGGAAGTCAACTTAACGGCTCGATTATTCGGAAGCAAGTTTTAATGCTTTTTTTTTCCTATCTCCGTGATAAATTTCAATGACCTTAAACTTGAAGCTTGGAAGTTTTTGTGCGTATCGTTGGTCGTTTCGCCAAGTCGAACAGTGCATGGGCGTTATAACGTCTCTCACACGCTGGAAAGTTTGACGCCTGAAATATGCGTTCTCAGGGCCGCACGTTCCCGCCTGCGCGTTTTATACAAGCCAGAGGTGCTCCTCGTATAAAGTGGTTGACGGCTGAGTTCTGAAAGGTCGTTATCAAGGAACTGGGATGCATTATTCCTAGTTTTTATCCCTCACGAAGCCTCGGTGTTAATGTCGTACTTTCTGGATATGCCCCTCCCACAAAAAAAAAAAAAAAAAAAAAAAAAAAAAAAAAAAAAAAAAAAGGAAAAAAAGAAAGACTCACAAAGGGCGGCGGGTTCAGTTATAATCTTAATAATGCGAACCCGTCAAGTTCTCAGTAATTGCGTCCATGTGTTATACAAGAAAAGCTTATATATATATATATATATATACGTTGAGTTTTTGAGAAAAAGCTGCTTCTCGTGTTAATTTGATATAACATTACAGAGTGAAAACTAGATTCAGTGTGCGCATGCGTGTTTGGGTCGGAGGAGGGCGTGAATTCTGTATTGTGCGCACCTCTTTCGTACGTCAACAGTTAATTAATTCTCGCGCTCATGCCAATTATCGGTGACGTATACACGCAATAAACCGGAACTATATTTAGTAACAAAGCCTGTGGCTGTTATCAAGTCATCAGTCAAGGGGTAAACTAAAAAGCCGAGTATAACCAGATGTGTTTTTTTTCTTCTTTTTCAGAAAGCCATAACGGCGTCGGCATTTGAAGGCAGAAACATATGCTAGTGTTGTCTTTAATTAAAGGTGAGCGAGTTGGCAGAAGCGGTGTGGTGATGACGGAAGATTGAAGATAAGTGTTCAGAAGAGACTATAATATATTTCCAGTAGAAAATAATATATGTGCCGCTTAAATGCCTGGCGAACCCATAAAATGTTGAAACAAAGAAGAAGTGGCCTTTTTATGCGTATGTAATATGTGGAGAATATGACGCAGTAGATAAGAGGAAAGCATGCAGACGAGTGAGGGAACTCTTTCAGGCGTGTTTTCTCAAATTAACAAAACTAAACGAATGCTCAAACGTAAGCTAAAGCTAGCAAAAATACATATAAGAACATGGGCGAAATAAAAACTTTCTTCACCAGGGCACGCAACCTAGAACCGCTGATCTCATGAGGTTCCTGGAGAAGGTTGAATAGGGTAAAAATAAAATCGGAAGCTACGAAAACAAAAGGGTTCATCGCGCCCACTTACTCTCCAAAATATTCTAATTTTACACACCCACACACACCCATCCCCCCCCACACACCCATGGCCCATGGCCATGGCCGCCAAGGATAAGCCGAAAAGTGATGAAAGCGCTCCAACGTTTTTTTTGAGGACACAAAGATTTGTGATGAGTATTGAAAGTGTGCACCGCAATTATGTGTTTTCTATACCTAAATGAGACTTATCGAACTTACCGATGTAAGACTGTATATATGTATATATATTTTGTTTCTTTTTTTTTATCGCAATAGCCAAGTGGAAAGGGGTAGCCGTCACCAAGCAATGGTGACAACAACTCCTTCATTTATTTTTCTATTTCAATAAAAAAAAAACAAACAAACACCCACACGGCTCACCGCGCACACCTACCACACACCTACCACACAGCTACCCCCTCCACCCCCCCCCCACACACACACGCACACGCACGCACAACACACACATAACACACACAAGCGCGGGCGTAAAATGCGATGGAGCAGATATAAAGCAAATACTTTACAGAACACTTGAACCATTAACAGATGACTAGAATTCTTTAGCGTCTACTGAAGCCTTTTTCTTCATGTTGTTGCAGAGGACTGTAGTATGAACGATGACCACTTAATAAACCCGAGCGCACTTTGTTACGTGACTTAGCAGCCGCCAATTGGAAGTCGTCGAGCATACCAAACAACGGGCTGAAGATATACGAGCCAAGTGCGGAGTGACAAACGCAGCGGCCCACCCATACACTTCCACACGCGAGAACGCTTTCACAAGCCGGGTTAGACGTCATTGCTCACATGGCTTGAGTTTCCATTGACCCGTGCAACAGCCGCTTTTTTTGTCATGCCTTTCATTTTGCTTTTATTCTTGTTTTCGCAGAGTGTTTCTGTCAGAGCACATAGTTAGTTTGCGAGTTGGGCTATTATGGTGCCCCTGTACTTTTATTTCTTAGGATGTCGAAATACGAGGCTATAGAGGCCTACGCTCTTGAAGCGGAAAATTTCGTCTTTGAACGAAGACGACAGCATAGTCACTGTTTATAATTTCACGGCGTGTTGAATCTGACCCTTTGGCTTAACTGCACCGAACAAAACGGATTAGTGAAACTGGTGAGGCGGTATACAACAGAACGCTGGGGAGGGGTTATGGGGGTGTGTGAACAAGTGAATGAAATGGGGGGGAACGACCAAAGACAAACATTTGGTTTGCTACCTTGCAATAACAGACGTGTCTAACCGAAACAGAAATAGAATGACAAACAGAAAAGAATGAGAAAAAATTCGGTTTCGCTCTCGATGACAACGTTCCCACGCTTTGTAAGATGCAGCTGCTCTTCCAAAAATTAGGAGCTGGTAACTACGAATGGTTTGCTGCTCATAACCATCTGCCTGATGGCCGACATCTTTACTTGCTGATTCTGCAATTATGTTCCTATTCTGCATGTCAGTATTTGAAGGCCATCACTTACAACGCTGTCTGTTATTTTTATCTCTAGAAAGCTATACATCAGCGGTGTTTTGAAGCATCGCTACCCTTTTTTTTTAGTGCCTTTTGTTGACAAAAACCGCACTGGTAATGTGTTTCCTATCTCCGCGAAATAACTTCCTGGTACACAAACCCATTTTCTAGCATATTCTCCTACTCGTTGTTTCTGTTTCTGTTTGCATGCGGAAACAGCTTCACACGAAAAGTTCTAGCTGGAAGAGGAGTTGCATCTCTGGCTGGATGCTGTTTCCGAAACTAGATGAAATATTTCGTTTCGTCCTCGAAATCCGCCGGCGTAATTAAGGTCTAAACTCATATCTCATATTTGAGTTAGCTTCTGTGGTCGAATTCCGCTGAATTTGTTCGCGTGTGAACCATCAAGCCCTACATTGCGCATCCGCGTAGTCCCTCCAAACACACAAACAAAAAATGATGTGGAAGTGCACTAATTGCGTGAAATATTTCCTTTTACCTTATTCACGTCGACAAACTACCGTCAAACGTTCATAACATATGTGCGCTTCTCATTTGTCGCGTATGTTACGAAGTATCTTGTTTCTTGGTCTTTCATAAGAGCGAGCATTTAATTTCGTGTACAAGCTTCGACGTCTCTCCTTTCACCAAAAATGCTTCACAAAAGTTAACGCTGCTCTAACTAGTATCAAAGTATCGCTTCTCATTTTTCAACAGAATGCTACCTACCCTGACAAAGGAACTCTTATTACGAGTGATTATCGTTTTTCTTTTGTCTAGCAAAAAAAAAAAAAAAAAACGAGGACACGAACTTAGCTTGTAAGACAAAACAGGATGCTAGAAATACGTGCCCAAAACAGAGGACACTGAAAGCCTCTTTTTTGCCCAGATCAAAATAATAATAAAAAATATATACACTTGCTTTTTGAGAACGAGAAGGCCTGCTACGCCGGCTACACGTGCCGCGCCGACGATCACAAAAGAAACTTCCAGAAGACGAAACTGCGAAATTTGAAGAGTTTAAAAACTTGACGTTTTAAATCGGGCTCCTTTTGAAAGCTGACCTGTCTCTAATGGAAACTCATAATGGATACCTTTCCGTGTGGGCGATGTAGAGCTAAAAAAAAAAATAAACGCTTACTGTGCGTTGTAGCTTGATTGTTTTTGTTAGTACACAGTTATCTCCGTGCATTCATGTGGTGGAAAACGAACGATCGCGGAAATCCGACGATTGAAGTAATCGAAATTGTACGAGAGAAAAAAAAAAACAAGAAACAAACGAAGATGATACAGATAAGGGATAACTCTACAAAGAAGTGCGCATTGGTGCGGGCTAGCGAGCTTCAATTTTTGCTTTCCGGCAATATTAAAATCTCCATGGCGATCCTGAAGTTTAGGCTGGGAGAGCGTTGCGAAGAAATCTGAATCATCCGATACCAATCACTAGAATAGCCAATGAACAAAGAAGCGAAAGTAGTTTCAACATAGCTTTAAAATGTAACAGGAGAAAGAGTGGAACAATTCATACATAGAAAAACGTGAAGTTCATTTCGCGTCAAAATGGAGAGGCAACGTTAACCTCCTCAACCGAGATTATAGCAAATTAGAATTCAAGCTCACTATTCCACATGATATGACGCCTTGGCGCATATATTGCACAAAACGAAAACTAACGTAAATGCAAGTCCACGAAAATGAATCTCAATTTTTAATTGCTTTATGATTATTCGGCTTTTCGCAATTGCCATTCAACACACCTAAAGTAAACGCTATATGTTAAGAGTTAACAAAAAAAACTATTTAAATTAAATTGTTGACAGTAATTAATATAAAACAATAAAGCTTAAAAGTTCATTTCTTTCCCAAACATAAAAGTACTTACAGTAGGGAAAGCTTTATTGCTTCGTTACCAAGACATGACGATGGTGAGGCATTGTGAAATCGCATGACGTTTGTCTTGATGGCGCCCATAAATTAAAATCACTCAAGAAAAGTCGCAGTGACCATCGGCTACTTGTACTTGAGATGACGAACAAAACGCTGTGTTTAATATCTCAAATTAAAATAAAGTACGCACTCTGGAGAAACGACGTCATTGAGAAATGTGGGAAGTTCGCACATATGGTTCTTTTGCGACGTACACGTGTAGACCGGGTTCTGTTATTGTTGAGCTGTTGTCACACGTCACGAGGGCTCCAAGAAAACTGTCTTTTCTGCCAGTCGAGCGTTAACCACTTTTTTTTTTATTTTTATGTTGTCTTCTTCCTTCGAGACCTCAAGCAGTGTTTACCATTGACCGCACAGTGAATCAGTCACCAGGACCCACTTTTTTTTCTCCTGAAGCGAGTGTTGCTGTCCATTTTAAGATGGTCGTAGCTGTGATGGATCGTGAAAAGTCTTCCTTCGAACAGGCTAGGAGTGAGCCCTATAGATGGGATTTTCGCTTCGACACTTGAAACCAACTTGCCAGCCGTCGAACCTCATCCATCACTGCGATAGAATCCGCTAAAATAAGGCGGTGATGCCGGTCGAATCACGCACAGCAACTACGGCTGCGTAAATCCAAAAGTTGTTCGATTCTCTTGCTGCGTAAAAGCGGGCATCCAGACGAGGTTTCCCGGCTGGAAAAAATGAAGGGATACAGGCGCTTCTGTGTTTCTTCATTACATAAATGTAAAGCGCGTTTGAAAATGACAGTCGGGAAAGTGGTACGTCAGGACATAAAATATTGCCTGGTATGCAACACTTTCTGATGCTTGAAGACAAATACGAAAGTACCGTGAGTATATCGCAAGTATTCTGCGGATGGTACATGCAGGAACTTATAATTTTTGCCTAAATTTGCCTAAACGTAGCCGACAGGCAAACCAAGTTTCACGCTAACCTCTTTCTTGCTTGTCTTCCGTAACGAACACGTCCGGAAAACGATACTATCATTTTCTCGGTTCAGTGCCGACGTGCGTGAAACAGAAGTGAAAGGGATCACATAAAATTTACATACGACGTAACACAAAGGCTCGATGTGTGCGTTTAATATTAAGAGCTAAGCTGGCAGTTCCCTCACACAACGCGTAAGTTTATTTTAATTAAAAAAGAGTGACGTGCATGAGCGGTAGTATTCATATTGACTGTTTGCAAGCCGCCTTCACCGAGTTCTCTCAAAACGAATGGTTGTGTACAAATGATCAAGAAAGGAACTTGCTGTGGTCACAAACTTGACTTTTTTAAACAGAAGCTTTGACGACTGCGCTTGTGGAAAACTTACCTCCAACCGGACGCTTAGGTTTTATGTCTAGTCTACGTCGTTTAAATGCTCAATCTTCCAATCAAAATTATTTGTTTTACACGTTTATTAAGATACTGAGTCCCGCCTATATATATGTTCTTGACGTCAGGTGATCCATCAAACTAGCACGAACAAGTTGGTTCCAATTAAACTTTTGTTCCATCAAGTTTCACGTGGCGTGTATTACGAACAGAAAACTTTGACTACATAAGTCTTTGCATAAGTTCACCCCTGGTCTTAAGATATTTACGATAATTACGTAATAGGTTATTTTACATTATTTTATTGTAAAAGACAACGGGCCTTTTTCGCTTACAAGAAGAACCCTGAATCGCCGAGGTTTTTGCAGCGACATCTAGAAGAGTGAAATAACAAAATAAAACGCAAGTGTCTGTCGTCATCGAACAACCCTTGGCGAATAACATTTTTTTTTTCAGAGAAGGAAATAGGTTGATGGGAGAGGGTGAGTAGTGTGCATAGACGTCGTCACCAATACTCAAATTATGGCTAAAGTTTCAGACTCTCTTTCCTCGTGGTGCTATACATTTCTGAGAGTGCATATTACTGCAGGCGCTCAAGGGTAGCCTTAGAAAGCGGGAAGACGTTACAGAAGAAACAGAGAAAAAAAAAAAGGCGTATGATTCTTCTAAACCAAAAAAAAAAAAAAGTCTTTCCACTATATATAGGCTATATTTTGTAATCTCATAGTCCTGGCCTCTGAATTTTCTAGTGCACATTGTTCAGCAAGGTGAATGGCTTCGCGCAACTCATTGTTTCGCGCCATGAATCGAGGCCATCAGAGCGAAGGTGTAAGTTAGGGATCGATTAATTCTCCTTTCAAATCTACACTTTCTCGTTTCTTTATTAGGCGCTGAAAGTTTTTCCGTTTTAACTCTTAGTTTACTTAGTCATTTCACCGCGAACCTTCTTGAGTGTGTTTTTATAGCGCAGTTTTGTAGAATATTACTTGATACTAAAGGAAATGGATAAATGCTTAAGTAATACAAGTATATTAGCAACATAGGTGGCAGTATCGTAAGATTAATAATAAAAAAGACTCTTGAGCTCACTTTAATAGAAGTAACTGAGAGGGATTCCATGATAAGCCAAAATGGACCATGCAGTGTTAATGCGGGAAACGCCTGCTCCAAAGTCTGAATGGCTTTTACCATAAGTTACCCAGAGCTTTATGTGTCACGCCATAACTGAGGTTTGACGACGGACACGATGGTTCCGGAAAGATGGGGAAATTAAAGGCAGGAGGGGGGCGGCACGTTTCTGACGTCAAAGCGCATTACTATTCATTGCTCTTCATCTCACTACCATTTCATAATTGAGTTATGCTGTGCTGACTAACCTTACAAGCGTTAAACTTTACTACACCAAAACACCGTTCTTGTATTATCAGTCTCTCACATGTTAGAGCATTAGCAAAGTTGCGCAAAAGCGCAATTAACTTCGGTCATGAAACTTCGGACGGAAGAAGCGTCAGCATACCATTTCGCAGCTTAATGTTATGGAACGCTAGAGTTCCATCTAGGCAGGAGTCCTACAGCATCATTAACAATGCAGCTACGAAGGTAGCAATCTTTTTCTTTCCCTTTTGCAAGCAGGACGTTCAGCTTTGCTAATCGCAAAGTGTAGGTGAGTGCTGGCGCCACCATGCCAGCTCACGAGACGGATACACTTTTACCAGTGTGGCACGTACGACCCTTACTCGTGAGAATTTACTTTACCGCATAGCTTTAAAAAAATGAACCTATGCGCAACTCTGCTCCCTTTGGTAGCATATAAAGAGAAACTAATTGCCACAAACGAAAGCCGTTCTTAGTAAGACTTCTGAATGAGACTGGAGCAAAAAATTGGCAATTTCTTCCAATACCGCGCTAAAAATGGTTTCGACTTCCCGATGAGAATATTACTAGGGAGAGCTCCGTTTGAAAAAGCACGTGCACAAAGTGCAGATAAGTGCTTGGATGAATTGGACTCTTCGGGGACAAGAAAAAAACCGTAGCCGGTTTCTTGATGATGTAACTTGACACTTGTTGAAACATTGGTAGGGAAGTCTCCTAACATATCTTGAGTTTGCGTGAACTCAAACGCGGTGCGGCGGACATCGTGATGCTAGTCACCCACGTATTCTGAAACAAGAATCGACTCAAGTTTCACCCTTCACTTGATCGAGGGGACCGAGCTGAGCAAAGCGCCACCGCTCGACTTAAAATGACTCAGCCGTTCTCAGGAAATGATGCCGGCTATCGCTCATGTGCAATAAATATTTTTGCCGAAGGGTGGATCTGCCATCGACATCCTCGAGTCAAGATGGAGCGCCGAGTGAAGGGACGTTCTAGAATGCGGGGGTAACTACTTGCACTTTCCAAGTTTGAATTGAGTGACCCCACCACATTCTTGAACGCTTCTAGTAAACATACTGTACAGTGTTGAAAAGATCAAATCGAAGAAAATAAAGTTGCGGCACAACCCGCCCCTCAGGTCGTGACGTATACGAAACAGGAAGTGTACGCGCTTGCTGAACAGTTACTTCTACTAATAGACCACGAAATGCATTATACATTATAGTGTTTGTACACGTAAATGAAGCCAGATTGTCTCATAAAAATGTCCAGTCAAACGCTGTTCCTGAAAATTTAATGTTTCCCGTTAGCGCTACACTTTGAATTCATAAGATGAACTTATCTAAGAAAATGAAACTCCTGATTCTTTCCCTTAACCTCTATGTATGCTTGTTTTTTATCTTGGGCGTTTTCTAAAGATAAGCTTGAATCTTGGTTTTCCGCACTTCTTTACTGGTTCTCCTTCACGGCTATAGTTTTAAACAGAAAAAAAAAAAGCCTCAGGCGAGAATGGACGACGACCAGAGCGCTTTGTCAAAAACAGCGGCAGTGCTGTTCGCGTCTTGCCGAATGCTGGATGTCACCAGCTTTCCCGCACGGCAAGCACCATAAGAACAGACAAAGACAGTACCGCATCAAAAGAAAAGAACACGTTTGTACGGAAGCCGGACGGTCGCCTCCGGCCCATTTTCAATTGGAATGAATCCCGTTTGTTCCTATTTCCGCCACCTTTTCTTACTTTTTTTTTTCTTTGTAAGGTACTTGTGAGTTAAGGGTGTGTACTTGTGGTCCTTCCCTTCTTTGTCTGCCCGGGTGCTGGTGCGCCGCCGTTCAGTCATGAAGCAAACGCCTCGTACAAAATGCGGTGAGCCATATTTCAACGCTCAGTTCGCAACAGCCGGCTTAGCACTCAAACGACAGTGTGTCACCTACACTGTCGTGTTTCCACGTCCGGCGTTTCTTCGGATTCAGCTTGGCGACGCCCATTCGCAGCCTCCGACGACACAACTTAGCCTTCCGATCGCGTCTCGCTCACAGCTGGCTTGAACTTTTGGACGGACATCATCGTCTGCGTTTCGGAACGTTTCACTTCCGTAACGCGACTGCCTTCATATATTTATTGTTTAGAAAACGCGCACGTACTAGGCTTTCAATAACGTTTTTTTTTTTTTTTAAGCGTCGAACCAGTGAGACGCTTCAAAAAGAAAAGAGGAGCCGCTTTTATTTTGTCCTGAAAGACCTTCCGTTTCGGGTAAACTTTCTGTTGGCGTATCAGGCGCTGGCATCACAGTTTGCGCCATCGCGCGTGACCGATGGTTGAACTTCAGAAAAGAAGAAAATAAAAACTCGGGGGGGGAGCGAAGCGTATAGGGAAGGGTGTTTCAGCTCCACTACCGTGAAACCTGGAGTGGGGCAAAGCGTGCAGTGCACGCCGGTGTTTCTCACAGCAAAATGGCTGCTAATAGGCAAAGAGAGAAAGAAGAAGAAGAAGAAGAAGAAAGGCCTGACCGAGGTATTCGCCCCATTGTTTTTAGAGAGACTTCTTTGATGAGGCACTAGTAGTGCCAAGCCTGTAACCGGGCATGTAGGGAAGGGTGTTTCAGCTCCACTCACGTCGTCGGAATGCTGCATCGTAATGCAGCTGACCGTAAGGCGCTTCTTATTCTTGTTCTTCTTCCCTACATGCCCGGTTTCAGTTCCATACGGCATCTAGGGAAAGCTGTTTCAGCTCCACAAACGTCGTCGGCTATTTCTTGGGCTAACTGTTGCCGTCTTCATTTTTAGTGGACCGGTGGTGAGTAAAGCACCATCACTTTGCAGATATGTTTCAAGAAGTGGTGTTTCAAATAGACGACTTTACCTTAGAGATCCACGTTTGTGTCTCTGGTGTTAGATATGAAACTTGAGCGTCTTGGTAAATTTTGTCGGGGATTGTGACACTGCTGTTAAGCCAAACAATGTTTTAAGCAGTAACGACGAACCGTCAACTCATAATATGCATAGTATGGACCGGTGGTGAGTCATCAAGCCGAGACCCTTAAGGTGATTCGCCCCTAAAATAAGCAAAAAAGAAGGTGGGCAACGCTTCACGCAAGCTGGCAGCCTATACGATGTGCAGAAATTATGATTATTTCAACGTTGACCAAGGAGCTAGTATACATGAAGCAGCCTGGAAGTTGCGGAAACACTCTACAGCAGGGGTCTCAAACTCATCTCAGCCAACGGGCCGTAGTCGCGGAATTTAGCCCGCAAGGGCCGGGTCAGTGATGCAGGTAAAAGCGGGGGGGGGGGGGGGGGGGGAGGTTGTACAAGTTGCGAGAAAACGCTGTCATTTGAAAGAAAGCTTTCCCATATCTCATATGCAGGTCATTTCTGAAGGAGATTTGGTGCCAGGATTCCAACATGTCGATACCGATCTCCAATATGACTCAAATCAGGACGCCGATTGTGAAATATACTTTTCGTTTCATGGTTATGTTTCAAAACAAGGGGAACACGTGCGATGCCTCACTGAGACAATGCCTTAAAGGAGCAGTGACATCAACTTTACGCATGTCGCGTTTTTTGCGTCAACGTGTAGTTATCGATCCCCTAGTAACGATTAGGTACTGATTATGCAACAAAGGGACGAATTAATATATGTAATAATGATTAGTATGTCAGTATCGAACGCAATTCAAAACGGGAGCAAAGCCCGCCAATTTTTAGCGCAGCCAACGCTGCCAAGCGGCCACCTCCCGCGGTCACGCCCCATCTTATCACGTGGCCGCACGAAATGGTGACGCGAGCTTCAGCTGACATTTCGTCTGCTCGGGGCGCACGTGTAGGCATGTGTTCGCCACCCCATCGTCGCCGCCGCCGTCAAGAGCGTCCACAAGCGACGATAAAAGCACTGAGGAATATGGAATCGCTGCGATTCGCGACGTGGTGAATCATTTACGATTCGATCCTCTTCAGAGTAGTGATTCTGATATCGACGCCCGACCCGGCAGCGACGAGGAGGCAGCTGGAGACGCGCGCTTGGGCAATGCTAGCTGGCAGGACATGTCACAACTACGCATATGAACCCTGCGTGCTTGTTATTCGTTTGATATAATATTGCTCTGAACCATACGTTCCGTACTGGTGCACTTTGATCGGTTATTGTCATGTTTGCGTCTACCTAAGCATAACCAATGTGTCGTAATAACAGGTCAGCTAGTGAATGTTGCCATGTGTGTCAATAGTAATGTATACTGCTTCATAGACTGAAACGCGACAAGAAAAAAAAAGTGAAACGCGGACGCTTGTCGTTTTGATTCCGTGAGCGCGTTGTGGGGGGGGTAGCGTTTCGCAATGGCGCGCCGTACTTTTCGCTTTTTCTCTTATTTGAAGAGCATGATTGCAGCGCACAACGGTTCCACGGCATGCTGGCACGTAATGCGATGGAGATCGTAGCTTCGAATAATCACATTCGCGCTCATGACTCCACGACAGTCCAGCCGAAGCGGCACAACGAAAACGCAGGATTCACACGAACGCGCTGCACGAACCAAGCAAAACA
Source organism: Rhipicephalus appendiculatus (assembly GCA_030522465.1). Classification (NCBI taxonomy): domain Eukaryota; kingdom Metazoa; phylum Arthropoda; class Arachnida; order Ixodida; family Ixodidae; genus Rhipicephalus; species Rhipicephalus appendiculatus. Next base: position 27,217 of record JALIZH010009303.1, read on the forward strand.
AAACAAGCGACGCCGTTGCCAGGCAGCTTGGGGTCGCCGCCAGGCGGTACCACAAGTAGGCACCACGATGAAAACATTAAACTTGTCGACGTCAGCGTTGCTCGCACATCGTCACTCAGCGTCTGAGGCGTGGCCTAGACGCTAGCTGAACACGTCAAAATAGTGTCGATGTTGCATGGCACGAACGCGCAGTTGAGCCTTCGCCCGCTCTTTGCGCTCGATTTGAAATTTGGTGTCACTGCTCCTTTAAACCAATCAGGTCTCTGTAGCTCTTGAACATACCTAATACAAGAAAAAGTGGGGCGAAGAGACCTATGTGCAGGCCGCGGGCCGCAACCGAGAGCCTCGCGGGCCGCATGCGGCTCGCGGGCCGCATGCGGCCCGCGGGCCGCGTGTTTGAGACCCCTGCTCTACAGGAACAGCAGGTCATAGAACGTTAGCTATTATCTTCAAAAGTTTGTCGTTGTCTGGATTGTGTATAGCAGTAGGTCGAAGATACAGCAGCTTTTGTTTAAATGTATGCGTACAGAAGGCCTTGAAAAAAGTTTTAACCCGTTTTGTTTGAAGAAAATCTCGTTTATGGCTTATTCTATTCACATTCTACAACAGGATGTGATCACTGACGGACGAAATTTGGCGATTATCAAAGCCGTGCAGTTTGAGAGAGCGTCTGGCTACCTCTACGACTGCAGATGGTGTATTTTCTTGCGCATTAAAAACAATCGGTAGCACCAGTTAACATTGGCTATATTGTTCTGGCTAACTGATGGTAAATGTACACTGGTGCTGACCAACATTGAATAAAGTTGGCGAAATCATCGTTATTGTTGGCTATCCACTGTTATACCCGTAACAATGTCTTCATTCAACCTCAGCCGAACGATTAAGTTGCATAGCAATTTTAACGCAATAGCGTTAAAGACAACAAAACGGAAAGTCGGGCGAGTTGGTCTTGATTCACAACGTATGGACTTGCACAGCGTAGAATACAGGACGAAACAGAAGTAGTGTACAAGATTCCTCTGTCATGCGACAATAGTTATATCAGTAAGACTCGTAGGTGCACAAATGTTAGATTAAGAGAACACCAGAGGAAATGCGAAAATAATGACCGATTATCAATCTCGGTTGCTCATTGCACACAGCATCGACGCAAGCCACTGTTTAACAAGACGGAACTGATATATAGCCATAGTAACATGAACAAAAGACTTATCCTGGAGACGTACCATATAAACAAATTTGGAGAGAAGTGTATCAGCCAGCCGTCTATCTCCTTAAGTGATAACAAAGTTTAATTCCTGAAAGTCTGGCACAGCCGGTAAACAGATTGAAATATTTCTTGTGTTCCTTTCTCTTGCTTATAATTATTTTCCTTTGCACATGAGTCGTATGCAATAAACCTCAGTTCAGAGTCAGCGCCGTCCGTATGTCTTCAAGTGTTTCGTCCTGTATTCTGCGCTGTGCAATTCCATACGTTATGAAGCGTTAACGAGCTCGTTTCGCTGAAATTGCGGTGTCGGCGTCGGCGTCGTTGGTCGCGAGCGAAAAAAATCTTGTCCATGACCGAAAAATTGAAAAAGATGACAATAAAATAAATATCTTCGGTTCGAGTGGGAATCGAATCAAGGCCGTCTGCGTGGCGAGCAGGTGTTCTACCCCAAAGCCACGCTATGGCTCAAAACTGGTTCATAAAAAAACAAGAACATAAAAAAAAAACACAATATGAATGTCATGCACTGGAAGGAGTCTCCTTAACGCAGGTAATATTGCGTGGCAGAAGCATAGAATCGCGCCAGGCGTCAAAACATGTGAATTACGCAACGAGTGCGTGGTTTAAAGGCCCACCCATTACAAAGCACTCAGGCATATTTAATCATAATCAGCTGTAAAAGATTAAACAAAATAAGCAGCTGTGTAGGTCCGCGTGTTGCCTTAAGAACGCCTAGGGGGGCCTTCGCTGATTCGCAAAAGGAAGAATTATGGCGTAGTGGGCCCTTAACAACAGTATACTTACAGTAGGCATTCTAGCATATTTTGAAATGGAATAATGCTACGCGCACAGTTTGTTTTCTTACGGCGCGGTTGATGTATGCACCGAGAACCGAAGATAGGCTAGCAGTTGAGAAGGCGATGCGTACGGGGCCAGATTACGCTATCGCGTTCTACTCTTGAAGGCGAGGCTGAAGTGTCCTTCAAGTTTTTATCTAGTCTTAATTTACAAGATAAAAAAATGACGCCGTCATTGAGGTGTGGGTAATTTTAAGCTTTCTAGGGAAGAGGAAACGCTCAATATATTTATCGTCAATGTTCAGTCGGACCCTTCAATAATGAAATGACTGACATCCCGAAGTCAACCCCGTCAGTTATATAGGTGGTTGGATACGCGCGAACTCTCCATAAAAAACTGTTCTGTGATCCCTTCGTTAAAAAGGAATATGTTTTCACTGAGAAAACATTTCAATAATGAACTTGTTTATCATTGTGATAGCAAATATAAGGACAACCTATGCGCATTCTCACCACCGGCGTCGCCAGCTTGAACGTGAAAGGTTAGAGGGTTTACACACAAAATAATACTAATTATGTGACTTTATGTGCCGAAACAACGATACCATTATGAGGAATGCCGCAGTGGGGGGCTCGGAATTATTTCTGACCAACGGGGGGTTCCTTAACATACAGATAAATCGAAGACCCCAGTTCCCAGCCATAACCGAAGGGCACGACTGAATCCCCGCTACTATCGTCAGCCTCGAGTGAAGGTGCTTGTAAAGTTGAACGTATATTTAGGAGCGCACAGAGATAAAAATCTTAACCTTTTTCCGTGGCCCTTCTCGTGTTGTTATCCACTGTGCGCTTATATTAAAAAAAAATTGTTTAGAAATGGCAATGCAAAGGTACTAAAAGCTGCAGCGAATATTTGGCAAGAATACACCGGCTGTCACGTATTTTCCGTAAGAGTGGAGGATCCATGTATTTGATGTGTACCATTTATAAGAAGAAAAGTCAACTGATGTTTGCCACTTCTCGTTTCACAGCTTTTTAATGCAACAGTCGGTAAGCGATGAACGTGCGCAAAAGCAAACATAAAGCGTTTACCTAAATCCACTGAATATCTTTGTACTTCAAACATCTTTCATACTTTCTGAACGGTCTGTGCAAACGATTACCCGTGGTGAACCAGAGTGAAGAAAACGAGCAAATTTCAATAGGGGATATAAGAAGTGTATTCAGGGACATCCATCGAAGACAAAATAACAAGAAAAACAAAGAAAAAGAAAGAGCCCGATGAAGAGTTCAATGGAGTCTAATTACATTCAGCTTTAATTACGCGAACTCGCTTACCCATTACAATTAGTACCAAACGCGCTTTGTTCTGTCGTTTCACGATTGATATTGCTGAAATGTGGACCCACGTGCCGGTATATATGTACAGCGCAAGCTGTGCCTTTCGTCTCGCTCGTTTGACCGTCATGAAGCGCGACATCTGGTTCTTGCGAAATGACACGATCGATCATACGTATGCCTGCCTGTAATCAGTGTGTGATTTGCAAATGAGAAAGGTAATTGCACACTTTTATGATACAGTGTACTAGTTCAATTAGGAAAATTGAAACTGCAATACTAAGGAAAAGATACGGTTAATTTTTTTACGCCATGCGGCCGCGAGCTGCGCATTTTTTGCATAATATTTTTTGGAGCCTAATTATCTCTGCATCTACAAACCTTTATGTTCATGCATAGTCATATATTTCTTAATCAGCTTAATCAGCACTCTCCAGGAGAGGGTTGACACGTGTCATATATATATGTCGCAATACAGGACTCCCGAAAGAGATTAACAGGTAATTATTTTCCTTAAAATGCAGCCAAAGCACCAAGCGCTACCACCCGAACACTTTACTACGTTTTCGGATGATGCAGTCTGGTCTGTTGTATGTTTGGCGCGTTCCACTCAGTCAGTGTGAGACTGCGGGCCAGGTGACGAATCTGCCTCGCATCGTCGCGAAGCTTCGCTTCTCTATCGCCTTTGGTTGGGAGTTGCTTTCACGAAAGCATATACAACGTTAATCGGAGTGACTGACAGTGCGGCATGCGATGTTTGCGGCACCGACGAAAATATCGAACACCTGCTGTGCCACTGTCCTCGTTTTGCCTCAGAGAGACAAGTACTTGCCAACGCATTGCGGCGACTGGATGATCGACCACTTTCTGTGCAGGTGATATTACAGCACCGTCCACATCTCTCGACAGCCCACAAGGCAGTGAAAGCCCTCTTGTGCTTTTTGAGGACGACGGGCTTGTGTGAACGCCTCTAACTTGCGGTGCAGTTCCACACACTGCACTGAATTTCACTGCCTCTCTCTCTTTTCCTTCTCTTCCCTCCTCTCTCTCATCTTTCTATTCCCCTTCCCTAATCCCCCCAGTGTAGGGTAGCCAACCGGAAGTCTTTCTGGTTAACCTCCCTGCCTTCTCCCTTTCTGTTTGCTTCCTTCCTTCCTTTCGGATGCTAACTGGACTACGCCGAAGAGAACTCTATTTGGCCAGTTACAGGTAAGAGTGCCTTTAATTAGGTTTTTTTTTTTGTGTGCGTGTATATAGCAATGACCGACAACGACAATGCCGTATTCTTCCTTCGCAACCTGCTTGTATGTTTTATATTGATATTATATAAGCAGATGTTGGCTTCCTCTTGGCGACAAAATGATGTCGCCAAGAGGAATCGGACAAGCGTTGCCTTGGTCATAAGTCAAAATCAACCTGTTTGAAATCGCAGATGTTATATTTCGCCTCTTGGGTTACAGCGCAGACACCCTCGCCCCTGCCTCTACCAAGGCTGCCTGAAGCTGACGTACGCGGCTGCTTGTTGCCACCTAGTAACATTTCGCTATTCTGGGTAAGTTAAACAAATGCTAGTGCCCCACGATAGCCAGCAAATTTTTATCACCCACAATAAATGGTGCTCTTTACAGAGATTTAAAAGCAGCGATTTAATGATTTAATCAAATTATTCACACGCACTGAGAGCATCGAGGACAGGCATATTTCCTGGTTTCCCGCTATTACCGTGTTATCGACGCCGCGATACGTGCGCGAAATTAGAAGAAAACATTTTTTAAAGTCTCGCTCTCCTTCCCAGACGACTTAACAACATCCCTGCTGTGAAACAGTTTGGTACAGTTGGCTTTATTGTGTGTGTGGCTCAATGGGACCAAATTGCCAAGAGAGGCCCAATTCGCTAATGCATCCCGCCTCTAGCGGCACGATTTCACCCAATGTTTTCGTTTCCAAAACTGGGCTGTACAAACAGACGGTACGCGTAACGAAAACAGACGTCACATTCGACGCTCTGTGCCTGCTCCCCCCTTCTCCCCCCCTTTCTCTCTGCATCTAACTTCCCCACTCCTTTGCCCACTGTAGGATATCATACCAGTAATTCTATGCTAGTTAGTCTCCCTGCCTTTCCTCTCTCCTTCCTGTTCCTTCCTTTGTGTTCAGTGCATGGGATGCTGTATATACAACCATGATAAATAGTTCTTTGTTTTTGTTCTAAGGAGTTTGTCCTATAGACGATTCTTATTTTTTCGTGAAGCCCGGCACCACTCTCACCAACAAAGCCAGCGTCATGGTTATTTGTTTTACTTATTTATCACTTTAAATGTCCGGCCAATATAACTCCTAGAAAAAAAAAATGAAGGCAGCTTCGCACTAGCGGCGCCAAGCCTGAAGGAAGTTCGGAGCTGGGCTGCGTTCTTTGTCTCTCTTTATTTTTTTCTCTTTCCTTCCTGCTCTGTTTCTTTGTTTTTCTCTCTCCTCTCTGTCCTGTCTTTTTTGTCTCTGCCTATTTCCATTTGTTTTTCTCTGTCCCGTTTTTTTTTCTCTATGTCTTTCTTTTCCCCTTTCATCTTTCTCTTTCTTTGCTATCTTTCTCTCTCTGTTTGTCACTTGCGTCTTTCTTTCTGTCTTTTTCTGTCTCTCTGTTTCATTCTTTTTCATTTTTTTTTCTGTTTCTTTCTCTTTCTGCATTTCTTTCTTTCTATCTCTCTCTTTCTCAATTTTTCTATGCTATGCTTTACTCTCTCCCCTCCTCATTTCGCTCCTCCTCACCCTCACTTCCCTTTTCTACCCCCCTTGCTATACGATAGTACACAAGGCTATGATATGTTTTTGTCAGCGTGCCTTGACGGCCGAGTGGTTAAGACGCTCGCACTCGGATCGTGGGTAAGCGGGTTAAAATGCCGCCGCCCCATGAGGAAGTTTTTTTTCGGTTAAGATTTTTATCTTTCTAGATATCTTTCTTTCCTTCTGTCTGTCTACGCGTTCTCTGCTCTGACCCATCAGGGTTATTACATGCCGCACCGGAGAAATCGGCGCACCTGTTCTGGGAGCGAAGCAGAAGATGAAAAGGAGGAAGGAGAGGACGAAGAGAGCACGTGCCGATTCACAATAATGATCACTTCTGTTCGCACTACCCGGCGCAACGAAAAGCTTTAAGAGCTCCGCTATTAAAAGAAAAAAAAAATCTGGTATTGTGCAGTTATTCATTTATTCATTGTTAATAACGAGTTCACATTCACTTAATGTACACATAGGCTTGGTTAGTGAAAGTAGTTTGCCCTCTTTTTTCAGACTTTACCCAAACCCCGCTTCATCACTGGCCGTAGTTAACCGCTGAGCATGAGGGAGGCGTGCCCCACTTAGAATGCGCACCCACATAGGGCGTACTTTTAAAAGTCTCTAATGATGTATTTCATCAACAGGAGAATAATCTCTTCACGGGAAACAGCGGGTTATTGTTGTCCTTTAATACATGCGTGCGTGCACATAATGAGTGAGAAGTTGAGGGCTTAGTTTTAATTAGCTAACTGCGCACGCCGTTTTTCCAGAATGTTCTTGTGGGATAGCTGAATGCAGAGTGGATGAGATGTACTCCTAAACTTGGAAAACCAGAAAAAAAAAGAAAAGAAAACGACAAACAGCCTTCTCCAGACTTATGATAACGACCTTAAAAGACTCGGCCTTCACCCGCCTTACAAGCTGGTGCACTGGCTGGGATAAAGTACGTAGGTGAAAACAAGCGGCCAGAGGCGCATACTTGAGACGCCAGACTTCTCGAGCGTATAAGACACACGAAAAATAATGCATTCTTCAACTACGCGAAGCAACACAGGAGGGCGCGAAAGTTTCAAGTTTATGATTACCGCGTTGATTACGGAGATAGAAAAACAAAAACTCGGTTTCGCACAACCGTGCATCAACCTCACTTTTCCGTTCCACAAATTGCGAGTTATCATTTCCGTTCTTTTCGCGATAACTGCTGGATCAAGCAGTAATTTTTTCAACGCAAGTACGTCACGTGTAAGGCATGCAATTTCGCACGGTTGTTGTAGAAACCAACACTTTCTGTACAAGACTTTAGATGCCCTCATCTCGGCTGGGTGAAACGAATAGTCCAGCGAGATGGGCTGCGACATATCTATCTTTGCTACGTTTTCTGTTGATGTATTTTCGTTATAGTGAGCCATACATTTCGAGACATTCGACTATTTA